>AYEL01071809.1:0-13213 GCA_000484575.1 Olivierus martensii
AAATTGTTATATTTTATTAATTTTTTAATGTATCTGAATCATTTTATAAACTTTTTTTATAACATATTTACAAATTTAAATATTTAATTCCGATTGCGTGCGTATATTGCATGCGCCATTAGGAATAAAGATAAATAGTGTATAATCAGTATAAAATTAATAAAAATGAATTATAAATGAAAACTTTTATTTTAATTATTTTAATGATTGTAAAGTATACATTTTTAAAACTAAAAAAATTAAAATTACTAAATATATAAACATTTTATAAATTAAACATCCATTTATTAAGGTTACTCATTTTTATATATGACTAAAATGGTTTAATCGTACATACAATTAGAATAAATTAAGTAAACTAGGTTTTAAAAAGAGAAAAAATAAAAAATTAACAATAAACTGTAAAAATCTAGTATGCTTCATTTCAAAACATAAAAGCAATCGACGCTTTTGACGTCTCAGATGACGTCGTGTAAATACGAAAGCTATTTTTAGAAATCGATAGCATATATTATTATTAAAAAAATAACTTAATTGCTCACGTGTATCAAATTGATATATGTATATTTTTTATTTAAAAAACGATGGAGTTAATGCAAAATTGGTTCAGTGCATCTGATAACTACTAGAAAGTTAGGAAGCTAGAAATTTTTCCAGATTTTTTAAAAAATTTCATAATTAATTATTTTTATGAATTGTTTAAGTTGTATCGAATTGATACTGCAAGCTAGTTGCCGGGTACAGGTGGTACTTCTTTAGGTTGGCAATATGTTGACAACTATGAATCGCCCCACTGACTGGACGAATTCTTTAGGTTGGCAATATGTTGACAACTATGAATCGCCCCACTGACTGGATCCTTTAGTTCATAGTTAAGAGGTGATATCAGCTTCGAAACTTCATAAGATCCTGCCCATTTGGGTGCCAATTTGGCACTGAATTGTCTACGGCCAGAAGAAATAGGATGAGATTTAAGTAAACACTAGGTCACTCACTTGAAATGTTTGTTGTCGACGACGACGATTATAATGCTGTCTTTATTGATTCTGCGCGGAACGGACGTTTATTTGGGCCATATTCATAATTCTTTGCAAGTCGTTTAGCTTATCCTTAACGGAAGTTGGTGGGTTTGGGTACTGAGTGAGGCAGTCCCACGGAATACTAATTTCTCGTCCAAAGCACACCTTTGAACTTTCTGTAAATTCATCTTTTCTCGGTTCTTCTATTTGCTTATTTACTTCATATAACTCAACCAGTGAGTAAATATATTGTTTACTGTGAACCGGTCTAAAGTCCTTTGTTTCATCTACCGCAGTTCTACCAACTCAGTTAGCCCTGGCTTAAAATTCAATGTAAATTGCAAGAAATTCTCTTTTAATTCGACTAACCTGTCATCTTTTTCTACTGAAGAGTGCCAATCGGCCAAAATCACATCACGATTTTCTTCAATTTCATCCTCAGCTGGATCGGACTTGGCTACTTCTGGTTGTGAGGTTTTACGGGTACCTTGACAGTAAGATGACATGAGCTTTCAGTGGAGGCAGGTTCTTCCGCTATAGGTGGGTAGTAACTTCCGGCGGCTGGTGTGATTTCTGAAGAGTTTAATTCAGCAAGTTGTTGTTCAAGATTGCTCATTCTTTAACAAAATGTTTGCTTTTTGTTAAAGAAAACGGATTTTGCTTAAACGATTGTTTAAGCAAAACGGATAACTTGTTCAATAAAGCACTACATTGTGCAGGCGAAACACTAATCATATTATCAGCCTTCATTCTTTAACAAAATGTTTGCTTTTTGTTAAAGAAAATGGATTTTGCTTAAACGATTGTTTAAGCAAAATGGATAACTTGTTCAATAAAGCACTACATTGTGCAGGCGAAACACTAATCATATTATCAGCCATCGTAATACAGAGGTGATTAAGTATCATAAACTTGAAAAAGTTACAAAGACCACAAAATTTTAAGCCATTAGAATATGGCAATTATCGAGCCAATTAACTTAATAATATTAATTTCAAAATCAATAAACACCACAAAACCAAAAAATCCCTGTTCGGGTGCCAATATAATGGTATGGACCCGACCCAGCCCGTCCGCTATTTTCAGTTCGCACTTCCACACCCCCAAACCCCAAATCCGGTCTTTTTCTCGGTTCAACTCTTATTGTTAAATTTATGTGAACATCCACTTCGGAAAGCCAGTCCAACACTAACAAAGTAGATTCCATAGTTTTTTGCACTTATTAAACAATTAATTTTATTAAATTAAAAGAACTTATAAAATGACAATAACCAGAGTAGTCCTTCCTATGGACGTTGACTAAAAAAGCAAAACACCAAAGTTCCGTCTCCACAATTCTTTTTCTTTAATGGATCACTCCAACGGCCAATCAACTCCGCTTCCACAATTGTTGAATATTGGGAAGGACCACACGACGACCTCTATTGACATCCTTTTTAACACATCATTAATTTATATAAGCTTTACTTAGTTTCTCAATTATTACTCAAACAAAATTAATTCAACGAAATTAAATCTATTAGGCAATAAATAACAATAATTAAACATCATTAGCTAATCTTCAAAACAACTTTCTATAAGGACTTTCAAAAATTCCAGTAATCTAGACCGTTCAAACATGGCGACAACCATTCTCTGCCCACCAGCATCATCCAACTCTAGGTAAACAGAGTTCTTAATTTTAGTAAAATATCTCCAATCTTTACATACATATTTCTGACAATCTTCAATCCGATGATGAATGGACTGAGTCTGGTGAATCTGGTTCATCACTCTCTTATTCTTGAAGTCCCTGGGATGATAGTCTGATGATTTTCAACTTTTTTAATGAAACAATCGAGACTTAGATGATTGGCAGCATTCTTACTCTCTCTATAAAGTTCTTTGTAGCAAGCCAAACAATTCTGAATTTCTCTCGCAACTTTGGCACTTCTAGTCTCATTAGGATCATTTTCTTCAAATTATTCTGATATTTAAAAATTCAGTCATTTGTTTTGTTGAAAGCTGTTTGATGGGCTCAGCAACGAAAGGCTCCTGATTTCTGGAAATGGAAAACATCATCATTCATGTTGTTTTCCATTTCCAGAAGCTCTTCATTAGTGAGCTCTGTGAGTGGGACTCAAGCAGTTCATCCACATGAGGCAATTTTTAAACAAAAATTTTTTAATTTAAAAAGTTAATTTACTTTTTAAAATCATGTTCTAGCAAAAACACATAAAGTGAGATAGCATATAATGATGGATACCTGTATGTTTATAAAATAAATTCATCAATTTGTAATTAATAATTTTAATTAAAAGAGAGAAATAATTTTCTCTTTAATTTTTTATATTATGTATTGATTATTGTATGGAATTAAAAAAATTAAATTGTTTCTCTTAGCAACAGTTTATGCATTCTAATGCTGGACGCTTTCCTCCTTGGCTTAACATGGTAGATCAATCGAGACTTCCTTTTATGGATAGTAAAACATTTTTCAACATGGCTAGCAATATGGGGAATATGAATCCTCAATTTCTAGCTGGTACAAGCATGTCTTACAACTCTTTTATTAATGGCAATGGGCAAGTAAATCATCCATCTTTATTGAATGAAGAAATGACAAAAATGTGGATGAATGGTGCAGCTCCATTTAATGTTTTTACAGTAAGTATATTATTTTATATAAGATACATAAAAAAAAAATAAATATTGATCAATACTTAATCTAAAATTTATACAGAATAAAAAATTTATTAAAATAATTTAAATTATTTTATTTTAAAATTTTTTCATCTTAATAAAGTAATAGTTTATTGCAGCAAAAATATTTCATTAGAATTAATTAATTATATTAAATCCTCACTTAATATAGAATTGTTTCATTTCATGCTAAAACAGTATATGTATTTTGATTTAATTAAAATAATTTGATTTTAATTAAATTTGATTAAGTTTAGAATTTTGGAATAATTATTTTTTAATTAATATTTATTAGCCTGAAGGTATGATGAGAACCCCAGCTGTCGAAACTGAAGAAGCAGATGAAGAAGAAGAGGAACTTGGTCATGCAGAAACATATGCTGAATACAAACCTTCTAAATGTAAGTATTACTATTTTATTTAAAATTATTACTTGATGTTATAGTAATTAATAGTTTAATCATTGAGAAATTATTTTCTAATTTTTGGATGATTGGCTTACATCTATAATATAGAGAATCCATAACTTAAAATGCTGCAATTTATAAAATGCACATTTAAGATGACGATTATTTACGACAGGAATTTGCACTTAGGACAACCATCATAAATGGTTTTCCTTTATGGTAGTCCCATTAGCATATAATGCTTCTTCAATTAGTTTAGTTCAAGAATATTTCAGAAATATTTGCAACTATAATGAAATATGCTCTGTTGGAACATAAAAATGTGAATATGAATTAAAAAAAATCATTGATGGGAAAAATAGGATGACAAATTGAGCCTCTCAGAAGACAAACAGATTAACTCCATTTTTTGTAAATTTCTCAATTTTCACACCAGAGCATATGATTAGTGCAAACTAGAGTTGAACATTGAACATCGATGTTTTGATATCAATATTCGATGTTTTTCTGTTTATGTAGTAGAATTGACATTTGTTAAGTAATATTACACAATATTTTTATACATGGAATTTTTTATAATTGATAATGATTTTACTTAATTTTTTAGTTTTGCATTAGGAAAATCTGTCTGGCAATACTGATTTAGCACCAAAATTTGTCACATGAGACACTTTATCATTGTCATTTAGTTAATATTCGGAACACTTTTGATTTGTTTTATTTCAAAATATTTATACCTTTGCAGCTCAGTAAGTAAGCCTCTGAAAAGCTTTGTGACAACATTTTGCTAAAATAAAAGTAATTCTGCAACTTGTATATATTGTTCAAAAGAACTGAAAACAAGTGATAATAAATACTCAAACTAGCACTTAGACAGGCAAAATAACGATTTAATTGCTTATTAAATTGTTATTTTGCCTTTGTCCAAGTGCTAGTTTGAGTATTTATTTAGATATAGATAGACAGTGTACTTTCATCTTTCTGAGTTACAAGTGATAATACCACAAATTTAAGTTGTCATTTTGAAAGCAAACATCTACAAGTTCTTGGAGTTCAGAAAAAATTGTAGAAAGAAGAAAAATGTTATCAAGACACTGAATAACCATCATCATCACAAAACCTCTTCCAGCAAAATAAAAAAAAATTTCTGAGGTGTTTAGGAGCATTGAGAGTTCAAATCAGATGGATCAGCAGAAAATAAAGTAAATCAAGCTCTTATATTTATAGTGTGTAAAAACACTGAGCCATTGAGAATTGTAGATCATGATGGTTTTCAATATTTTGTAAAGACAATAGCACCTTTGTACAAAATTCCTTCTCAACCAGCAATTAAAAGACTAATTTCCACTGATATCCATATTCAAATAGCAGCACAAAAAGATATTTTACACATAAACAACTGATATATGGATAGACATCCAGAAAAAGAGTTAGATTAGCATGGCTGTCCATTTATAGATAAAGAAAATAAACTATACAATGTAGCATTAGACATTTTTATATTGGAAGAACGGCATACTCTATAGTATGCCGTTCTTCCAATATAAAAAGTTAAATAAAAGTAAAAGTGCCTTAGTTTATTAGCTAGATAGTCTATACTATCTAGCTAATAAACTAAGGCAGTTCACAAAATACTGAGAAATAGATGAAGAATATGATAGACTATCTAGCTAATAAACTAAGGCAGTTCACAAAATACTGAGAAATAGATGAAGAATATGTCAGTGCAGTTGTTATTGGCAATGCACAAAAAATGAAGTTTTCTTATATCAATATTATCTTTCTATGGTTTTATTGATGTTAAACATTAATCCTTTCCTATCAACTAGTGCAAACATATGCTTAGATATTAAAATTGAGATATTTACAAAAATTGGAGTTAATCAATTTAGCTTCTGATATTCTGGTTCAATTAATCAATGAAACTAATTAAAAATGCTCTTGAAATAAAAATATTCATTTCTAAACATTGTTTATTTTAATATTTTAAACTCAAGCACATTTCAGCAGTAATTATATGCATAGTATTATTTATTTAGTGAAGCACTTTCAGTACAAGACCATCTTCAGCACTATAAACCATATGCTACGTTTCCACAGGACAGTTAATCACAATTAACTTAACTGGCGTTAAAGTTGATCACAATTATCTTTCTCCATGATAAAAGTGGTGTTTACATGTGCTGGCAATTACACAGGTTATGACGTATTGCCATTGATTCCGTTTCTGGTAGGATCTTTCGTTAATAACGAACGATTCAAATGTTTTCATTGAGACTGATTCAATATGTCATTATTAAGAAACGAAATTGAGCGTTTTATCAAATATTTATAATTAAATGCACTAAATGATCATTTACAGGAGGAAAAATTGAAATATTTGTCTCATTTTAATCCTTTCAAGGAGTGTTTTTACTTATCTTTTCGTAGACAGTAGAATTACATTTTGTGATCAAAGATTATTTAAGTATTCTTCCTACATATCGCAAAGCGATATAATTTCCTTATCAGACCAGTTATTATTACGTCTTTTACAATTTCGACATAGCAGAGTGATCCACCATTTTAAACTTGTTTTCTTTCTGATGTAGCGGACTGCAGAGAGAGCTTGTGACGTGAATAATCAAGTAGAAAGGCAATTAAACAAGTTCTGGAAACCTGTTTAACTTAATCATGTTGTTTGCAGTTTAATCATGATCAGTAAATCAGGTTCGCATTTATGCATATAAATTTAATCTTAATCAAACATTTAATCACAATCAACTGTACTGTGGAAACGTAGCAATAGGATCATATGTATAAATTTAATTTAACATCGTTATTACGTTCGATTCTAAATTCTACATTCAAAATTTCCGCGTTAATTCATTTTCAATTATTTAAATTAACATATCGATTATAAAATAATAATAATATAAATCTCATAGTATATATTATAATAAAAATTCATAAATAATTATCAGTCTATATTATTGGTTATTAATAGCGCATATCCATGCTGCCGATGCACTTTCCGATTGTTTTTCATTAATTAAATTGCCTTGTTTTTCTCTTTTTAATACTTCCAATGTTTCTGCAATGTATTTATTGTCTATTTTATCAATCGTTCTTATAATTTTTGTGTCTTCCCATTTAATTTCTATGTCCGACTCATAAAATTTCTTTGCCAACACAGTGCACAAATCTCCTTTCATGATATCATTACGGTGTTCTTTTATTCTTTCCTCTAATGCCCTAGTAGTCACACCTATGTAAAATTCTTCTTTATCTAAATCATAGTTCCATATTGGGATCTGATATACTCCTGCTTTATATTTATTAGATCTTTTATCTTTTTCATTTCTAACTAAGTTAAAAACAGTTGGGCTCCTGATCGTAGTTAATTTGATTGATTGCTTTTTAGCTATGTTTTTAATCATATTCAACTTTGTCGTACAGTATGGTATTGTAAAGTACTGTTGCGTGTCAATGGTTGTTTCTGATTGAGCTAACAGAGTTTCTTGTATTAGCATATTATTTTGCCTAGTCCCATCTCTCTCCACTTTGGCTTGTATTGACTTCATAAATTTTAATGTATGTCCATGCTTCTTTCCTATTTCTAAGATTTTTGTTATTTCTTGTTTTTGGGCTTCTATATTATTTGTATCTCTTCTTGTTTTTACTCTTCTAAAATATTTATAAAATGCTGCTTTCTTGTATGCAAGCTTGTCGTCTGACCATGCCGAGATAACTAATGTTTCTGCTGTTGGCTTCTAATATACACTTATCCTGTAAACTTCTCTTTCTATTTCTATCCATATATCTAAGTAATGTATTTATTTCTTACTTTTTTGCTCTATTTTAGAACCAGATCATATGCTTCATTCATAAATGCTTTCTCTATATCTTCTGTTTCATCTTCATTTCTCCATATAATAAATATGTCATCTATATATCTTTTATAGAATTTGTAACTCCCGATAAATTTTTCTAAAATGTCTTCTTCTAAAATCTTAAGGACCAGTTCTGCAATAATCCATGCCATAGGGCTACCAGTAGGAACTCTGTTGGTTTGTAAATAAAATCTCTGTTTGAATAATTACTTAGCACACTTAATTTGGAATTTGAGCAGTGAAATAGTAGAAAATCTCTGTTTAAAGCAGAAGTCAGATTTATAACATATCAAGTGCGATATTTCTCTCAAAGTTCCTGCTATCATTGTAGCATCTTGTATATTTTGTAACAGAAATCGATATAGTGCGAAACAAGCAGGAGGTAGTTTAATTGATGAGTATAAGCTTTGAAAATCTAACGTAATTAAGACTTCATTATATTCTGGCTTCAGATTCTTTATGATTATTAATGAATTAAAGACAAATAATATAGAAGCCCAAAAACAAGAAATAACAAAAATCTTAGAAATAGGAAAGAACCACGGACATAAGTTAAAATTCATGAAGTCAATACAAGCCAAAGTGGAGAAAGACGGGACCAGGTAAAATAATATGCTAATACAAGAAACTCTGTTAGCTCAATCAGAAACAACCATTGACACACAACAGTACTTTACAATACCATACTGTATGACAAAGTTGAATATGATTAAAAACATAGCTAAAAAGCAATCAAACAAATTAACTACGATCAGGAGCCCAACTGTTTTTAACTAAGTTAGAAATGAAAAAGATAAAAGATCTAATAAATATAAAGCAGGAGTATATCAGATCCCATATATATGTTCACATCTTAAAAAATATTACAACAATTAGAATAAGATAAACTGCTTAAATAACTAATTAAGTCTTTTATTTCGATTAAAAGGTATTCCACCATTACTAATTTTCTTTTTGCATACCCCTTAACAACCTCTTGCTGTACCTTTGGGGGTACGCGTATCCCAGTTTGGGAATTGCTATTCTAAACCATATGGTTAATTAAAATAACGGAAAAATACTTTCTTATTATAATTTAAACTCTATATCTTTACTATTAATGCCTACATTTAATTACTAATTTATTTAATGCCTATATTGTTTACAAACCTCAGTCGGCCTTATTAGGTCCGACCCACCGGGCAATACCCAGTGTCTTGGCGGCTCAATCCGCCATTGGTGTGTCATGATTACGAATATCTGAATTATTTTTATCATCTGTTAGACATTGAGGAGTTACGGCTGAGACAAACATTATCTTCATTCTACTTAATATCAGCAAGCGCAATCTATTATGAACCTCAAAAGGTGAAGAGTGATCATTAGATGCACCAAAACCTGTGAAAATAGACTTTCTAAACAGTCCTGACTAAGTCTGTCTATGAATATAAATTTCCCTCCAATGGCTTTCACATCATCATACAAACTAGACAGGGACTGAATAGAGATTAAAAATCTTCTTGGAATTGTAATAAAGATTTTCTGTTACCAAATCATATTTATGAGCAAATTTCTGAAAATCTGTAAGTGAATTCATTTGTGACTTTAATTTCAAAACCATAATGCAATGGAATCATTTCATCAACAGAGACTCTAGAATTCAGTACATTAAATATGTCATTGATTAATTGGATTGAAATAACTTTCTTTAAATTTTCTCATCTGATTGAAACAGCATGATGATAATCTCATTGCTAGCAATACATTTTGTCTTACTTGTCGTTTGAAATCAATATTCGTACTCTATGATCTGATGGTACTCTGGAAATATGAAATCCACAGTTCAGTTCCTGATGTACGTATTGCAACAATTCTTCAAAATCTTGTATTGTAATGTGAGTACTATCTGGTAGCATGACACCATCATCAAATATGTGAAAGCGTAATATTTTAAACAAATATAGAAAATCACAGAATACGCGCACTTTTCTTTTTGTGTCAGCTGGATTATGAAAGAATGTTTTTGTTATGTTCATTCCTAGTTTGCTCCATACCTTTGATTTTTACTACCCATGTCATACTTCACGGCAAGCATATATAATATTGCTGTTTCAATGGCCTCAATAATTGATTTTAGAAAGTAATTTATCATAGTGACATCAAAATTATAGAACATTGGCTGTTTCCAATTTTTTACTAAACCACGCAACATTGCAATCTGCAAAAAGTAGCAACGAGTATTTATGTAACAAATCTCAACTGTTTTAACTTTATGATTACCTGAACTATTACTATGTGGTTCAAGTATTCTATCCTGTGACGAATCGTATCATAACCGGCTATTCACATTCATCTCATCAAAACAGAGCGCACACATTTTCTCTAATGGAGTGAAGGCCATAGCTTTTGATAGCAGCAAATGCAAAACCTTTTTCAAGAAAATGTGAGAAATGTTTTGTCCAATTTCTAATTGTGACAAATATGGTAAAGTGTTGCTTTCTTAAAAGCAAGTAAGTTTTTTGGAGAGGGCACTGAAGACTAAGGAAGATGAAATGTCTTCTGGAGTCCATTATAAGTTTCTCGGAATTTTTAAGTAAAATATTTACTTGATTTTTACTGAAACATTTCAATAATTTTTTTATATTCTCATGAAAAAAATTTTTTATTTGCTTGTTGCTCTAACTTTTTTCTTAAATCCATTTTTTCTCCAATTTTTCAGTCTTTTAACTTCACTCTGTAAGGCACTAATCTGTCACAGCTTCATTGTTGGCCATTTGATCAATTTTTCTCTTCTTAGGGGACAGTTTCTGTAGAGTTGCAACTGCATTTTTTTAAACATTTCTAGTTTTCTATCTTATTGTCCGTGCTAAATTGGTAGTTTCATTGTCAGCATAACATTCATATTTTTCTGAAGATATGCAATCTGTTGAATTTGTTACATTTGCCAACGAATGCATGCCAACGAACTTGGAATAGCATCAACTTTTATTTTTTTCGTTTCTTCTCTCAGTAATTCATTCATTAAGTCATGTTCATAATCCTCAGGTTTGAGATGTTTTGAATACACAGGTGTAGTTTGTGACTTTACCTTAGCAATACATTAAATTTCGCAATTCATGTTAAAGTTTTTTGTCTTTCGGAAATCTATGGCGAATAAATTTTAGGTTCATAAGGATGGAAGATTTACAATGAACTGGATTCAAAATTTTATATTATAGCATTTTTACACATGAAAAATATATATAATATTTCAACAAGCAAGATGGATTTTCAACATGAAATTACCATTAGTTAATCTTCAACCTGGGCGGCCGGATGGCCGAGTGGTAATGCTGTTGGCGTGCCACGCAAGAGGACCCGGGTTCCCTCGCTCCCTTAGTAATCTCCCTGATTGGAAAGGGGTCGTAAAATATGCAAAAAAATCTTCAACCTGAGAAATTTGCCTTCAGTGAATGAACAATCGTTAGCTTTTCAGCATGAAAATACAAATGAACAATTTCATGTATTGTATTACAAATTTGAAGTATAGAAAATGAATAATTAACTCAATATTTGTAAATAAAATCATTTATTTGGCTAGCAGAAGTCACAAGACTAACTAGTCTCTTAGTTTAATTTTATTGACTTTAATAATTCAAGTTTCTTAAATAGTCCATAATAATACGAATAACGATTGATAATAAATAAACAAAAATGTATTAGTAATTATTTTTTAACTTTATAATTAGACATATCTAATCAAATAACACCATTTGAAGTGCCTAGCTAACTTATGCCAAAAATAAAAAATTAATTCAATAATTTACTCCCTTGCACTTTTAAATTAAAGTAAATAAAATAGTATAATCATTTTAGGATTTTATTTAAAAAAATTATATTATTTACATAATTTACTGTTGCTAGAGCAATCGAATCTATTATCATATTAGTCTCATTAACAGAATCATCATCATTATAACTTAAATTACTTTCTATAAAGGATTATATATTGTTTTCATTTTTACGCATATAAAAACACAACAAACTTACTGTAGAAAATAATTTTTTTTTCCACATCTAATAATTTATCTAAATCAAATGTCCACTTCAGTGGTCGACACACGCATCAATTCATTTATTACTATATAGAAAGAATGCAGTATAATAGATTTACACCAAATCTTTGGATAATATATCTGAAAAAAAATTAATTCAAATTTTAGGAAATTGACATTTATTTAGATGTGAAATTCAAACAAATTTCTTGAAGAATTTCACAGCACAAAACGAAATATTTGCAGCACAATTCAGCATAAAACGACAAAAATACATTCCAATAGTTTGTTTTTCTCTAATTCTAGGAAAAAGACTATCATTTCCCCAACCTCCCATTTTGAATCTTGGATTTTACAGCAGAAAACGATGATTAATTAATCTATGAATCTGGCTCATAATTAAATGCTCAGTAAAGGATGTGGATGCTCATGGCCAATCAGTATCTGATTGCTTATTTTCTTTATTTCTTCTTATGTTTTACACACATTCTTGGGAAGTAATTCGCTACTTTTTTCCACTCTTGTTACTACAAGTATTTTTTCTTTCTTTTCTCTTTTTTATTATAGGCCAAACAGGGCTGCATTTACCATTAGGTGCAAGCTGGGAGCCTCACTCTGTAGGGGGCCACATTTTAAAACCTCACTCCTCACAAACAACAAAAAAACAGCATCTTTATAGTTGCAAAATAAATTTATTTTTAAATATTCATTATATGAAAATTGCCTTCTATTACCTCTAATATAAAAATTAGAGACCACTGTAAAATTTTATTTGAAATATACTGTTCTTTCCTTAGAATATAAAACTTACAGGAACCGTAGTATTGCATAAATTCGTGTATGTGAGCGTATTACATATAAGGCAAAAGACCATGGAGTAATAGATGGGTAAAAGTCGGGCTTACGTGTGGGCGAGAAGCGCGGCGCCATCTGTATACATTAGAGAATTGAAGATTCGCCGCCCACCGAAAAAACAGCATCTTTATAGTTGCAAAATAAATTTATTTTTAAATATTCATTATATGAAAATTGCCTTCTATTACCTCTAATATAAAAATTAGAGACCACTGTAAAATTTTATTTGAAATATACTGTTCTTTCCTTAGAATATAAAACTTACAGGAACCGTAGTATTGCATAAATTCGTGTATGTGAGCGTATTACATATAAGGCAAAAGACCATGGAGTAATAGATGGGTAAAAGTCGGGCTTACGTGTGG
>AYEL01071810.1:0-76815 GCA_000484575.1 Olivierus martensii
TTTTTTTTTTCATTTTTGTATTAAAATAATTATAAATAAAATTAAATGTTTTAAATTACAGAATAAAACACTTCTAATTTTGTTTAAAATATTTTATTACAAAAATTAAAAACAATGACATTAAATAAATGACAATTCATTTTTAAATTAAACAATAAGTCACAAAAGTCAAAAGTTACATTCAGTAAATAGGCTTAATTTAAAAGTTGAGTGTATATCACATTAATGTATTTAAATTTCAATTTATTTAATAATAATTTATCTTTTTCTCCATGTTTTTGAAGTTTTTGATTATTCAAAGTTCCTTAGTCCATATTAACTCAGATAATTGAGACTCTATTATAATTTAAATCTGATATCATTATTTTTATTTGTAAAAAGTATTTTTAAAGCATAATATTGATAGAAAATAGCTATTCTTAATCAAAAATTTTTGTTTTAATCATATAATGAATTTATTATAAGCTCTTCAAGTATTTTGTGTGTAAAAAAGTATACAAATTCCAATCTCAGGTGTGTAAATATTTATATAATAATATATAATTATATGTATATTATTCGGATATCTTTTCAGTTATTAATTTTCACTAATATGATGAAACTTGACATCAGAACAAAATTTAAAATTTTCAGGGGGCTGTTACTGACATAGCATTGTGTACATCAAATTGGGCTCCATAAGATAAATACAAATTTATCACGTTTAAAAAATGTAATAAACATGATATAAATGGATAGATTACATAAATAATTCCACATGAAAGTCTGTGTAAATTGTTATGAAATAATAATTCAGTGCTTGTTGAAAAATAAGATCTGTAGCATCTTGCTATGAATGCAGTAAATGTTTATAACTACATATTGCAGCTTTCATTTTTTAAACTTTATTCTTTTATTTGAGTAATGTAGTAAAATTAATGCAGTCTTATATCATACTTTACTAGTCATTTGTTATTTCAATTATAAAATAGCTTCCATTATTACTTTTGATGTAAATTTATTTATAATAATGAAATTTTTTAAAACAATTCCTTTTAACAAGCACTGCACATATTGTAAATGATGGTTAATAAAAATACAATGATATGTGGCATTAATATTATGTGGTACTGTACTTCTTAATGCAGAACTTGTCACTTCCATATTTTAATTATTATGTTAAAAATTCTTTTGTAATATTCTGCTCAAGTGTATATGTAGGTTAATCTCTGTTAATGATTAATGCTATATGTAGAAATAGTTAAAAGAATAAAAATGCTATGTGGACAGTTGTATTTAATTATTTATATAATTTTTCTTGATTTAAATAACTCATTTAATAATAAACTACCTATTTATTGCAAAGATTTCTCTACTAGATATTCTGATATTGTCATTTCAACTTCATAACTTTTTCTGAAATTTGTTGTATAAAAAAGCTATGTTTATAATTTTTCAGTTGATGCATAGATCATCCTACTAAGATGCATAACATATATTTCAGAAAAACTGAACATAGTAAAAATGTACATTTACATATAATAGATGGGCTAGATTCCACAAAAGTTATAAATTTTCAATACAAGTATTTCTCATTTTTATAACTTCTCAGATTTAAGAGTTTTTTTCAAATATAAAGTATCAAAATAATCTAATATATAAACATTAATTGTATAAATAGATTCTAAATATTCATAAAAAGGCATTTAAATCTACATACATAGTTATACAATACAATACAATTTGTTTTGAAGCAGAAACTCTGTTGTCTGTTTGAAGTAAAATTCAAAATTCCAGCCAAGAAGTGGAATTAGTTCATCCTTTGGTTTTATCAGCATATTATGTAAATAACTTATATTTCCAGATTGTATCTAAGGTAGCAGTTCATCTATTAATCTGCCAATAATGATGAATAAAAATTCTTTAACATTAATATGATATAAATAATTTCTTTATTATTATCGGCATTTAAATCTACATACATAGTTATACAATACAATTTGTTTTGAAGCAGAAACTCTGTTGTCTGTTTGAAGTAAAATTCAAAATTCCAGCCAAGAAGTGGAATTAGTTCATCCTTTGGTTTTATCAGCATATTATGTAAATAACTTATATTTCCAGATTGTATCTAAGGTAGCAGTTCATCTATTAATCTGCCAATAATGATGAATAAAAATTCTTTAACATTAATATGATATAAATAATTTCTTTATTATTATAATTTGCTTGATTTTAAAGGCTATATTTTCATTTATTTAGATAGATAAATCATTATTTAATTATATACTATTGATTTTGTTGACTTTAATTTTATTATAGTCACGTATCCTTGTTGAAAACAGATCTCTTGATTTTAAAATTATGTTTATGGGAATTGATTTTTGGTTTGAGTTCTTAATGAGCTTGCTTCAGGAATGAATTAGCTCATAAAAGTATGAATTATTTGTACTTATTCTATTCTCTTTCTCTCATTTTATTAATACACATTACACTATAATTAATAAATAATATATTAAATTTCAAAGGTTATTAGATAAAAATTTGTTTAAATAAAATAAACATAAACAATGTTTGTTTTAGTCCATTCAGAAGAAAATGAAATCATCTATTGGCTTGCATTTTTAAAGAATGAATGTAAGGATGTGTGTCCATCTGAGAGAAAAACTGTCGGTAGAGACTCTCGAGAGGGAAATTTTCAAATGGACACACACCCCTGCGAGCTACTCTCAGGTGTGTCCATTTGCAAATTTCCCTCTCGAGAGTCTCGCGACAGTTTTTCTCTCAGATGGACACACACCCTAACATAGATTGTCTAGCTTGTTTTATTTTTCTGTTCTAAAATAAATCTATAAACATTCATCAGATTTCCAATATTCTTTGAATATGAAATTCCTTTATATTCAGATCCATGTCAGAAATCATTTTCATCAAACCTTCAGTTGTCAGAATGTACATTGACAGTTCCTTTAAGAAATGCTTTAAAATAATAATTAGCATGCATATTTCTGTCATATGACAGATTAACAGCATTCTAAGGGCAATATTGCATATAAACTCATTCAAGTATTTGTAAACTTAAATAAATTTATATGCAATATTGCTCTTTCAATTAAATTATATGCTACTTTCAAGCAAACTTCATTATTCCCAATAAGCAGTTTTTGAAATTAAAAAATGCATTCAGAATCATTTACTTTCCAAATGTATTGTTTAATTTGAATTGACTAAAATTAAAGGATTAAAATAGCTATCATAAAAATCATTTTCGATGACATAACAATATATGTTGAATACTGATCAATGACTTCATAAAATTGAATTCTGCCATTTTTAAATGAATGAATCTATATCAGTAATTCATCTTATTTCAAATTCTATTTTAGTAACCTTATCCCCCTGATAATTTTATAAAATTCAGTCAAATAGTTTTAAAGTTATGGAGAAATTTTTAAGTGAATATAGGCCATTTTTAAATAGTTTAAAGATAATGAGATTAATTAATATATTAAGATCATCATGAATGATTTGACTATTCTGCAAAATTTCATGAAAGTCCAATAGTTTGAAATATACAGTATTAAAATGGTATTGCAAAAATTTGAATATCCTCCATTTTTAAAAGGTTAAAGCTAGAAGATATGGCCTCAAGCTAACCTTTAATAGAAGAATATTGCCATTAAATTTCATGAAAATAAACTAATTAGTTCATTAATAAATTATTATTAGAAGACAAGATAGCACATTATTATTATAAGCCTCACTTTATTTAGAAAATAGGCTAGAAAATGTATTTTCCATAAATTTACAATGCAGATTTATTCAAATATTTAATTATAACTTAAATTTTTTTCATAGTAAATTTTATCAAAGATCAAAAAATTTTGTTTATAAGAGAGAGAAATCATTAAATGTAATTTTTGTAAATACAATAATTACAAATCAAGAACCTTTTATTTGATTAAAAGTTATATTAACAAAAATAGAAAAATAAAATAAATAAAACAAACTAAAAATTAAAAAATAATTATACAGGAATACCTTGATTATCGCGGTTTTGATTACTGCGATTTTCGATTTATTGCGGTTTATAATTTGATACTAAAATTCAAATTATTGCACTCAAATTCGAATTATCGTGGTCACGAGATGTAGCCCACTACATGTGCAACCAGAATTACATTTAGTTCGAGTTGCCACTCTCCAAGTAGCACTTCGTTTTTATCCGATAGTGCCTGCTTACTATTCACACCGTAAAATTATCCACCTCTACCTGAAGCACATGTGGATATTTATTTCTCTTCTTATTTACCCCTAAAATGAATGCTAAAGGAAACAAGGATGATATCAAGGCTACAGCTATCAAGAAGAAACGTAGAGTGATCAATTTAGAAGATTAGCACGCTCAACACATTTCTTTTTTACCTTATACATAAAATTTAATTAATAGATTTGAAAAATTCTTGGCAGTGATCACACATTTTACATGCATTATTTATCCCGATTATCGCGGATTCGATTATTGCGGTATTTTTCGTGGCAACATTAACTGCGATAATCGAGGTATTCCTGTATATTATTATATAAAAATGAACTATAATAATATTTAATTATAATAAGAGATATCCACAGAAAATCTCTTGGAAAAGGAAATGTAATATCTTTTGAACAAGATATGATAAATAAATTGGTTTTGTGCATTTTGTATGATAATTCAAAAAATTTCCCTCCATATTAGACGATTTCCATGTGAGCCCTTTTGTTACATGGAATACAT
Organism: Olivierus martensii; assembly: GCA_000484575.1. Taxonomy (NCBI): domain Eukaryota; kingdom Metazoa; phylum Arthropoda; class Arachnida; order Scorpiones; family Buthidae; genus Olivierus; species Olivierus martensii. Next base: position 4,754 of record AYEL01071810.1, read on the forward strand.
CCAAATAATATTTGATCACTTGCCATACATTTTCTACCATGTCTTGTATAACAGATGGTATCACATCCACAATCCTGTCCTTTAGAAAATCACAAGTGTTGCATACAAATGTCTTTGATGTATCCGCATAAGAAGTCAAAATATGATATCTGTTGATGATGAAGTCAAGAAATGAGACTATTCTGTACTTGATACGTTAGGAAGATGTTGAGGAGCTCCAATCCATTTTTCTCTAGTACAGAGGAACATTTTCTTGTTGATAAGTACACATTTGGCTAAAAAATGGCATTAAACTGAGGGATTAGATATTCTTCAACTGTTACACAAAACATGCTGAAATAAGTTTGGTGAGAGATTGAATTTTGTTTGAATGTATTTCAAGCAACAAAGATCATTGTGAAAGTTGTGTGTAACATGGAGAAAAACTTAATTACTATACAAAATGCACAAAACCATATTCATTTATCATGTTTTGTTCAAAAGATGTTACATTTCTTTTCTGAAAATGTATCATTTGTAGATACCCCGTATATACTATACTGTAAAATTAATTTTAAAAGTCGAGGTATTTACAATATTTTTGATAATCTCTTATTTTACTTTGTTTTATAATTTTAAAGTTGCCAAGTGCAACATTATTTTAATAAACATTTTTACTCTGTGAAACATCAATATAGTATTTAGGATCTTTTTTTATATTCCTGCATATAAAATGAGAATATGTTGTAGTGTGATCAGTCATATGCAGTTCTGATTATACACACACACACACACACACACACACACACACACACACACACACACACACAGGCAGTATGTATGCCAGTAAAGATTAATAGCTTGGCCATAATTTCTCATACAAAGTGACTATATGGAGCCAGTTTTGAAGATCTATATGCAAACAATTAGTGATTTGAAACAAAACTAATTTTGCGCGCGCACGCACGCACGCGCACACACACAACTATCTAGGACTAAATACCAATAGTATGAGGTAGTATACGTTTGTTTACATATCTCTGGACTTACAAGGGGAGGACACAATTGACCCCCCACCGATTTTGATCTGCTTGCATATTGTGAAAATACATCAAAAATGAATGAATACGTGTCAGAGCTTTTCATTGAATATGTTCATCTAATAGTATTTTTTGACACTTGAAAAATTGAACTTTTGATAATTCAGCTTAAAAACACACCACTATCTAGGACTAAATACCAATAGTATGAGGTAGTATTGCAAAGTCGCGGTTTAGAATGACTGTCAATACTAGCTAAGCCTAACGGGTAGCCACACCCACACACACACACACCCACACACACCCACACACACACACACACCCCTAATTGCTGATTTAGGAATATATTTGAACCTATGTAAAGATTTACAAGCTATTTAATTCAATGTTACATAAAAATTGTCAAATCATTATATTTTAATTAACTTTATCATTAGTAGTATCTTAAGCATTTTGTAAAATTACTTAATAAACTTGAACTTTTAGAACAAATCAATATAAATTTAGATTTCTGTGTTATTAGATTTGAAAACAAAATTTTATAATTTAAATATCTCCATTAATGAAATGTTTAGCAATTGAGGTTTTAAATATATTAAGTGACACAACAAAATTTTCTTTAGATTTTAGATTTGAAAACAAAATTTTATAATTAGATTTAGATTTGAAAACAAAATTTAGATTTTTTTAGATTTGAAAACAAAATTTAGATTTTTAGATTTGAAAACAAAAATGTTTGGCAGTTAAGTTTTAAATATATTAAGTAGCACAACAAAATTTTCTTTTTCTTATTTTATATATATAAAATAATACCAAGGAGGCAGGTCAAGGTAATCTCCATCATCTTGAAATACTGTTATAATGTGTTAAATATCTTATAGTTGTACATTATAAGTTGTTGTTAAAGCATTTTGATACTATGATATTTAAAATTTTTAAAGAGTTTTTGAAATTTTGTGAAATATAAAAATGAAATGGCATAGTCATTAAAGCTCAAACTTTTATATAATACAAACCTCAAGGAAATTTATTTCAAATAAATCTAATTTTATTAGCCAAATTATATCCCTTGAAACTTTAATGGTAAATTTAATGATTTGAAAGAATTTAAATCAATTTTAGCACCATCTCAGGTTTGGAATTATTTGGAATAAATTCCCTTGTGGTTTGCATTATATAAAAATTTAAGCTTTAATGACTGAGCCGGTCTATGTGTTGCCTGGCTAATGCCATTGAGGGCCTGTGGCTAGATTTAGCCCGGTCAGGAATAGATCTATTGGCAAAGTCCGATGTAGATAATCAAAAAATTAATTCTAAATTAATATAACTGTCTAGTGAATCAGTCCACTCATTGGCCTCGATGGTCTAGCGGTATGATGTTGGGATGTTAGCCCAAAGATCCCCGGTTCGATCCCAGGCCGAGGCAGATTTTTTCTTCAGATAAATTAGTTAAAAATTCTAATTTAATTATTAATTAATAGATGGCGCAACTCATTGATTTAATAAAATAATTATTATTCTAATTATGAGATGGCACTAAAATTAGTTTAAATTCTTTCAAATCATTAAAATTACCATTAAAGTTTGAAGGGATATAATTTGGCTAGTAAAATTAGGTTTATATGAAATGGCATGTTTGTAAGTATGAATGTTCATAACTTGAGGAAAATCTGTATTTACAATTTTAGAATTATTAAAAGAAATAGAACTATAATTCTTTTTACTATTTTTTCTAAAGATTCTTCATCAAATATTTACTATTTTAAAAATTTAATATGTGCATATTATAAAAAATAAATGAATATGAATGTAGCAATTTACCTATATCAAACTGCTTATAAGAAAATCATGTATATTAAAAAATATTTTTCATGAATTTAAAATATCTCAGTGGCTTCATGTAAATTTAATTTTGTAATAATATTCTTTTCTATGGATAAAATTCTAATAAACTTGATCATTGCTTAGTTATTGTAAGCCTAAATAAGACTTAATTTTAATTTGCTAAACTTTCTTCTTAACTAATAAAAATGATTGATAATTAATGAATATATAAGTGATATTATGAATTAACATTTTAACTCCAGTTTATTAGAAGAAAAGGTTTTTGAAAAATACATTGTTTGCTAATCAAATTCTCATAAATCAAGGTCTAAATTATCATTAAAAACATTATAACACATACCAGAGCCCTAACTTCTGTAATCAGCATTAACTGTTATAAAACAACATAAATAATACAGTATTCTTAGAGAAAATCCCTAATGAAGAAGCTGGCAGTCAGTTTGGTACTACTATAATAATTTCCATTTTTACAGATTGCAATACCAAATCTATCATTTATCACCTAGAGTATCAAGTTCAATCCCAGATCCTATATCTTATATATTTACTAGCTGTAATACCCGGCGTTGCCGAGTTTTGTTTATAAATCACATATTAAAAATAATTATTGAAAAAAATAATCATTAACATGAAATATATTGTATATATAATCATACAATAAACAATGCTCCAAATTCAATATCATTTTTCTCTTGTTATTGTTTGTTTATATTTCCTTTAAAAATTAAATGATTAAATATTCAAAATTTGTTCCTGTATGAAAATACTTGTATTAAATATATAGAAATATCTTTTATTATACAACAAACAAACACGTATTAAACAACCGCTTTGCAATAAAAAAGTGAAGCACCCGCTTGGTCCTATGTTGCATAGTACAGTGATCTCAAACTCACGGTTCGCGGGCTGCATCCTGCCCGCAAAGTAATTTTGTATTCCCCAAGATATTTTAGATATTTGTTTAAATACATATTAATCAGAAAATTATTTCAATTTAATGTTAACAAAATAATAATCTAAAGTAGGGGTGGGCAACCTCCGGCCCGCGGGCCACATTATTTTATTATATCTAATACCAACGCTATGTATACTTACATATCTGTACCTTCTGTTTTTTAAATAAATACTATTATTATCAATTGTTTTTGTTTTGGCCCGTGGCCCACCATAAATTTTTCTATACGGCCCCCTACAAAAAAGGTTGCCCACCCCTGATCTAAAGTTTTAAAGCATACTCTACTCAACCTACGCTGTGCTATCAGTAACTATTGAAAAAATAAAATATTTTCCTTTCACTGTATTTTTGTTTAAAAATATTCGACCTTCGTTTCCTTTCGAACTGCGCATTCGGCCCGCTCTCAATTTGAGTTTGAGACTACCGGCATAGTACAAAAGGCCATGCACACGTGCAAAAAACCAGCACTTGTTTAACACGTGCTTGGCTCTTTATTTAATTTACCCAAGAATTTAATTATTTTGCCCATGTTAAAAACGGGCATGGCCATTCAGGAAATGCTGGACACTGATTTTTTATGTGAATGTGTGGACAATATTTAAATTTTTACATATAATTTATATTATTATAATGCTTGGTTGAAATACATAATTATATCATGACCATGATGTGGCATAAGAATAGATTTGACAATAAAATGGAAATTTTCTATATGCTATGTATATTATTTCTGTGTGTGCTAGTTTAAGTATTATTTGTTTATTAGCTAGAGAGAATCCATAAATTATGTCACACTTTAGGAGTAGATTTGAGATGTTAAATGATGTAAGGGGGAAGAATTCTGTAAATTATGACTAACAATGTTTTAGTTATTAAATAAAATATAAAATATTTATGCGTATTTGTTAGAGAAATAAAGACTAATGTAATATGTAACATTTGTTATAAAATAGGTCTGGCCAATCCAAATTGTTTTTCTGATCAGCTTGGAGAAAAATATTATAATAATCACGCATAGCACTACAAAAAATTTCGAAGGGGGAGAGACTCAAAATATAATGCAAAGTGGATTAATTTCATTTAAAATTACAACAAATAAAAAATTTGTATATATTACTGCTTTTTGTGTGATTTTAAATATTACTTATTATTATTACATAATATTGGATAAACATATAAGTCTAATAGTTTACGTCTTGATGAATAATTATATAATTTCTTTGTGTGATAAAATATAAATATCAATAAATTTCATCTGAGATATATGTCAGAATCATAATTATGGATATAGAACAGGCTTAACTGCAAATTCAGCATAAAATTTCCTTTAAAATAAAACATCCAATGAAAAGGTATAATATAAAGATACTGATTGAACACAAATTGATACTGAACAGTATCCTGTATCATAATCAATAATAATTGTATTGGCTAAATAATTATGTAAAAATCCAGTAATAGTAATGCAGGTAAGTTATCTGTTGCCCCTTATTTTCACACTTAGCGCCATCTATTGGTATTTATTGTCATAAAATAAATAAAAATTGGGCCCCCTAGGGCCCTAAAAAAGGGCCAAATAAAAAAAAGGGCGACGTAGGGACATGCCCATACTGATACTGAACAAAATTCTATATCATATTCCTAAATATCTTTTTTAGATTTTAAATAAAAAAGTTTCATACATCCATACATACATAATCTGTATTTTATAAGTATATAGATAGATAAAGAATTTGAATCCAGTATTTCAATTTCTTTCAACATGGCCACATGGTAAAGCAGTCACTTACTTATACCTAGAAGATCTGGATTCAATTTCATGTCCCACATCTCCAGATATTCCGAAAGGGTCAGAGAGCCTGGTCTGCTAAACTCCATCCTTCAATTATTTTCTTGACCAAACTAGAAGGATGGGCATTCCATGCTGGACACAGGAATGGCTGCCATTTAGTAACTGTTATTTGAAAAGTGGTATAAATCACATAGAATTCTTTGTAATTACACAATATTTTTTACTAAACTTTGCTTAGAAAGAAGAGTAAAAACTGGTAAGAGAGACATGATTAATGCTCATAATAATAAAGCATGAGCATTAATCAAAAATTAATGATAATATATTATTTAATGATTCATCATCAATAATACAAATATAAAAATATTTGAATTCAATTAAAGTGCCATTTTTTAACATTCAAAGAAAACTAAACACTTCTATTTCTCTCTGGATGGATGACACTTAAAAAATGAAAAGCAAGATCACCATGTGCTGTTTGTTATTTTCCCACTAAAAATTTTTGTAACAATTGATAGATTTTTATAAAATTCAATAGTATTAAAGATGACTTTGAAATTAAGAAAGATCTGTTATTAATGATGATTCTGATATCACATTTTATTCTTTTCCTGTTACATTATTAAAATAGGAATATAATATAGTTATATTTTTGTATGTATTTTTATAATGTAAATTAGGAACTATATATCTTCATAAAAATTTTTATTTGAGAAAAATCTTAAAAGTATTATTTTAAAAATTTGCTACTGTAAGAATGGCAACCTAAATAGTCACTTGAATCACTAAATTGAGCTAAGATTGTTTGTAATATGGCATATCAATTATCATAAGTTTAAGCAGATATATGATAAAAAAAATTTTTGACATTTCTTTCAAATTTTTATAATTTATTGTCTTTATAACTAAAATATTTACTAATAAATTTATCAATATTCATTTGATTGAAATTAATTTTGTATAATATTAATAAATCAAACATCTACTTTATAATAATATAGTATAATTTTAAATTCTATAAAAATTTGATTATTTATATTTTATATGAAACAGCATATAATTATAATATTGTATAATTTAAAATTATTTTTTATTAATTAATTTTTTTTATTATTGTTAAAATTTTTATATTAATATATTAATCTTAAAAATTAGTAAGTGAAATTTATTTGCATGCAATCTAATAAATTATATGTATGAAGTCCAATATATAATCAATTATATTTAGATAAAATATTCAGATTTTAACAAAATAATTACTCTCCATCCTTCTCATAAAATAAAATAAACTATAGTAAATATATTGCTTACTTCACAATCAATTGAGGTATTTGTATAATTTTTGTTTATGGATTGTCTTTCTCGTTCTTGTTTTACAATTTCTCGAAAATAACTATCTGCAGGATGTTCCCAGGTAGAATCATCAGTTTCATAATTATAATAATATATTCTACCTTTCTCATCTTCTCTAAAATAAAAATATAATGAATAGTAATAATAATAATTAGATTTATAATATAAAATAATAGAATATAAAAATCAAAATTATTTTAATAATGAATCGTTAAAAAATATTATTCTATCATTAAAAAACCAAATTACCATCAATAAGATTTCTTATAATTTTAATTAAATTAAAATTAAACTAATTAAGGTACAGATATTCCCAAATTTATATAAATAAATGGGAATTTTATTACATAAATTGAATTTTACAACTGGTGGCCCAACTGCTAAATTTCTAGACATCAATGGGCTCGAAGTGAGTGTTTCACATAAAAATTAGTTTGTAATAAAATTTCTGAATCCCCTTGTATAATTCCAACTCTGTGTCATTGTTGTAGAGAGGGCAACAGAGTAGGGAGTTTCTATTTAAGCTCTTACCTCTAGCTAAAGATGCATTGGTTCTACCCAAACCAAAGAGTAAGGTGCCATGCCGATAACTAAACTGTACCGGGGTAGAAAAAGATGCAGTATCATAAATGATCCTTTTGACATACCAGGCAAAACCTTGTCATATTTTGCCTTTCATTTGTATTGGAGAATAATTGAATGGTAACTGCTTTTCTTCATCCAGTGTTTTAGATTATATGATTCTTAAACCAAATCTTTGTATGGTAACTCTTTGAATTATTCATCTTTCAGAAATAAAAAGAAAATAGTGTTACCAGTGGTTTTCTGTAACTGGGACAGATTCCCCAGTTTTCTCTGGGATTTCTACTGGAATTTCTGATGCCAATAGTAAGAGGATTAGATCTCAGGTTCTATTTTCTTTCTTCTGAAGAATTAGACTTACAAATAAGACTCCTGCTTTTAACCAGTTATACTCAGGGTTGCAGAGTCGGATGGCAAATGATCCGACTCTGACTCCACCTTTTAAAAAAAATCTGAATCTGACTCCGACTCCACCTAAAAACCTCCGACTCTTTAACCCAGGATTGCAGAATTGGATGGCAAATGATCTAAAGTCACTCTATGCTCCTATAGAGAAGTATGGACATAACCTTGAATGCCGCCATGTTTGGGACATTAGTCTAACGCTAAGCTTAGATATAGGTACTAATTCAAAACAGAATTCCCTTTATCCCGTTATATTATAATATAATTAAAATTAATGCGAAGGTAATTAATCATACTGGTTATTCAGAATTATTTATTATTGTATAAAAATTAATAAAAATAAAAAAATGCCTGATAAAAAATTTGTAAATACACACTGTTTTATAAGTTAATGTTATTTAGATATGGTAGGAAAAAAAAAAAATACAATGTTACCATTAGTGCTAAAGAAACAGACTGCCAAATTTTCATGCTAGAAATTACACAATATAAATTATTTAAGTAACATTTTATTTTCATAAGTTGCTTGGGCAAGGTATAAATTATTTAAGTAACATTTTATTTTCATAAGTTGTTTAGGCAAGTTTTAAAAATAATCTGGACAATAGATGTATAATATAAAGTATTTAACTTGTTTTAAAGTTATTAAAAAGTAACTCGAACATATTAATACATAAATAATAATATATTAGACAATAATTAATAAGTAATTTGGACATTTTATAAATATTTTTGTACAGAAACTTAAGATTCTAAAATGTAGGAATGTTTCATTGAATAAGATGATTAAGATTGTACATAATAATAATAATAATAATAATAATAATTATGTTCCCTTTGCCCAGTAGTAGCCCCCTACATCAGTAGAACTTCCCTCTTCAGCTCTATTCTGGTTTATTGTCTCCCACTTTCAAGGATAAAAAATAATGCAGACAGGGCCACCGAGAGAAATTTTCAGGCCCATGACAGGTCTGTGGTCCGGGCCCCACTTAAAAAGAACATCACTTTGGTTTAATAAAAAAAGTCATATAAAACATTAAGCATGTATTTAAAAAAAGAGTAAAATAAATTCAAAATTCAATATATTATATATCATAAAAAAAAGAACATTAAATAAAAACAGAATTTTTAAAAACCTTCTGAGGGATGAATAAAAATTTTAAAACCTTTGTCTATCAAAATACTATTATATATAAAATAGTTTATTTTGGCACAACTGCTTTGGGTGGTAGACCGTGTGCTCTTATCTGCGTCTGTGCCTTTGTACTATAGAACACATTATGTGACACGTCGGGGCTTGACAGACAGGCCCGTTTTCGATGCCGGGCCTCTGATAAAAGTCTCTGGTGTCACCCCTCTCGGCAGCTCTGGATGCAGATATCAGATACATCTGAGCAGCAGATGTTGCTTACATCAGCAACAAGATGTAAGCAACAGAAACATGTTTCCTGCCCTTGCAGGATGGTAGTTTAACATGTGACATAACCAACAGATTTTTGAACATAAATAAACAACCTGGAGAAACATCCCTGCTCTCTGTGTAGAGGACAACCAAAGCTGATGTAGACCAGTTGACAGTGGTCAAAAACATTTCTTTGTGAAATAAAGATTTCTTTCTGCCTAGTGCTATACTGCTCAGTTATTTCTTTTATAAGTGGCAAAATATCTACAACCATATCAAATAGATGATCTCCATTTTGTTTGTATTATGGCCATTGAAAAATTAAGTTCCTCATAGTTTCCCTGTTGTCATGTATGGTTATAAAAATTAGACAGTAGAGAAGGCCATTAAAAAGAACACACTCATTTGAAATGATTGCATTTGCAAAGTTACAATATTCAAACAAAACATGCAGAAACAACTTGCTTAATACTACTGTCACTTAATACTTACTGTTACTACTGTTACTTAATACAGCTCTTTAGCAAGTAAAACTTATTATGGCAAATAAAATAACCATAATAAACTGCCATAATAAAAAGTTTTACTTGCTAAAGAGCTGTATTGACGTAACAGTACAATATTCAAAATAGCAATAATTAGCAATTAATCAATGGTAACTCTGAACATTCCAGAGTCCTGCTTGGCCATAACTTCTAACTTTTAGAAAATAAATTCCAAAAATAAACTAAATCACCTAACATTATACACAACACAAAAATAATTGGAACTTCATGATTGTTAAAAATAATGAACAAGTGTTAGAACTAAAAATAAGAAAACATTAGTGAATTTACAACTATTAAAATAAATAAATTCAAAAACAAATAAATTTAAATAATAATTTATTGAATCCAAAAACACAAAATGTTAAAAAGTTTTGTTGAAATAAAGTTTTTTAACACTATTAAAAACTTAATGCAATGAACAAGTTAGTAACAAAATTTGTTTAACATGATGCACAGACAAAATGAAATTTGTGTTAAACAAATTTCATTTGATATCAGTTGCATCAAGACATTTCAATATTAAAACTGATTTAATTTTGTTAATAAATAATTTCTTGCATTATTTATATTCAAAAATATTTTCCTTTTGACAGTATTTAGAATAAAATTTTGCATTTCAAAAATATATCCATTTGAAATGGGTATATTTTTCCTCTTATTTTATATTTTCTTTAACTTAAGAGCTCAGCAAGGAGAGGAACAATGTGCAGGAGAAGAGGAACAACAAGTTCAAGATAATTGTGCATGGACTTATGCAGTGATTTTTATTACTTAAATATTTTATTTATAGGTTTTATAATTTTCTGTTTTTATATGAAATATTTATCCATCCAATGGTGATTGAAACATGATAACTGTGTTTATAGTGTTTCCAAAAATATGTATTTGATCTCTGACCTTCAAATGTGTCATAATGTAAATTTTACTATGTTAGCCTTTTCACTTTGCATATCAATGCTTTATTACAGAGTTTTTCTTAAACTGTAGGGCATGCCCCCTAAGGGGTGCACAAGAATTAACAAAAAACACCAATTTTGAGGCAAACAAAAAATAAATTCAAATGGTGTTGAAAAAAATGAATTAGCAAAAGTGTTATAAATACATACATATATCCATGTACCCAGAAACTTTCTACTGTAACTGTTTAAAAAACAAAATATCAATCTTATTTAGTGAGTGAAAAAGAATTGCAAATAGCAATATCTTCAATCACCCCAATTTGAGAGAATTTGTATTGAAAAAAGCTCACCCATTGCAATAATTAAATATTATGTTGTATTAAACATATATTCTATTATTTTTTTTTTACAAGATCTGCTTAATTGTATTAAAAATTATTATACCATAATAAACATGTTTTTTATGTATAAGAACTTTTTATACAAAATATGGTATATTGTTTTAGAAAATATTTAGAAAATTAGACTGTTATGAAAAAGAGGGAATATACAAATTTTTTTATGAAAAGAGGCACAGACAAAGTTTGGAAACAACTGCTTTATTGCATCATTTATTCATTCTATTAAATGAAGATTATTATTTTCTTATATACACTCATTGCCAAAAAAATCATGCACCAAGAAAGAGTTGTCACTTTGCTACAAAATTCGGCATGGTTATTTTTCAACCAGATATGCAAATAATTAGAATTGTGACATGATTAGATGAATGGACTTGCCATCATAGGGCATGAAAGTGCTTCCTCTATTACCTATAAAAAGCTCTCAGAGGTTACTAATCTAGTTTACTGTTGTGGAGGGATATTTGATCACTAGACATGCCATTACAATGCAATTGAAAAATATTTGCTAAGTTACCCGTATGCAGTGCCATATTTTCCCAATAATATCAGATTTCATATGGGCTATGAACCTGCATTTTTATTAAAAAATTTTCACTATTTTTTAATCTACATCTTCTGATTGAATTAAAGTTTTTATTTCTGACAAGTCTCTACTCTATAATGCAAAAAAGTTATTTTTCTATGTTATGTTGCTATTTTTAAAAAATTATTAAGTAATTCAATACCTTCTTATCAAAATTATGTAAACAAACAAAGAAATCGCATTTCAGACAACGCTAAAGCTTTACCCGATGTCAACACAAACGCAGTTCCTGTTTCATTTGTAAATAGAAGGGTGGCTTTTGTAAGTTTATAATACATTTTCTGCTAAGTTTTTTCAGTTTTCTATATATGATATTATAAAATGCAAATTCTTATTAAATATTTTTGTAAATTATCAAACTGATTGATATTTATAAAAATTATTTTATTTCTGTTTAAATTAAATAAATTACCATACAAAAAATATTGTTTTACATTTTTCCAGACATTTATAACATGCAATTTACATGAAGTATCAACTTTTTATTGTTTATAAACTTTTATTTTTTATTGGTTTATAATATAATTTATATGAGCTACATAAAATACAATTCAGTGATGTATGCAAATTCAGGATACTAATACGAACATAGGTCAATCAGTATGTCTGGCTGCATTTCTGTTACTTCCACTGTAGTGAAACTTTGCCTGTTTTGAATTTACTCTTCTATCTTTTAATTTGGAGTTTGAATAATACTTAAGTAAAGATTCAAAATAAGAAAAAAATTTATTCTAAAATTTTTCCTGAAGTTGCTAGAGGCTATATTTGTCTTAATAAAAATCAAACATGAAAATTGAAGCCTTTTTCTTATTTACTCTTTTTAGCAAAGAAAGTTATCCTTTTCTAAATCTTGAAAGGAAATTTGGAAAATTGTATAAAGGAGAATATTTCACAACTAAATATAGTAAATGTAGATATATAAAATTTGATATTCTAACCAGAATATGGTAAATATTGGGTATGGCATAATTTATATTTATTTAAATGCTACAATAAAGAGGGAATATTGTAAGACTAACTGATAACTGTATCATTAACAAAATGGAAAGAATATTACAATATTTGGATTTTTAATTTAATTTGATTCTAATTTTGATATTTAGTATTAGATTCTTGCCTAAATAAATAAATCTGGTGTAGTTAAAAATTGTCGATGATATATCTTAGATGGGATATTTAATATTAAAAATTTCAAATATTTTCTTACTTTTATAATCAGTTAAGACAAAAATTGCTTTATTGACTCTTTAAATAGGAACTGATTTTGTTTGTTAATCCAGGAAATTGCAGTGTATTACAAATATGAAATTTTTATATGTAAACTTATTTAAATCAAACTTGGAATTAGTATTCATTTGTTAAAACTGTGATCCTGTTATTTTCATTCTTGTTATAAATGAGTTTAACTATATTCTCTACTTAACATGAATTATTTTGGATGTGAGAAATAAAATATCAATATATCACCAAACACAATATCATAAAAAAAATATCAGAGATTCAGAAATTCTAAAGTGCAAATTTCACTGAAATTTAAGCAAGTTGATCACTCAGCTGGTGGTCTTGTCCTATTGTTTTGCAGATATACTTTGAAATGAAATGACATCTATGGGTACAGAACTCAAGAGATGAGCTAATTGTTAGTTACCTACAGACACTTTTACTATATTAGAATTCTGCAGGAATGAAAAGGTGAAAGAAAAAATATGAAAAAACAGTTTTGTAGAATGCATGCAAAAATGTATGTATGCATGTATATAATATATATTAATCAAATTAATATTTAACAAACAAAAAATAAATATAAAATGCTGTTAACATACCTCATTGTAACAAGAATGAATGTCAAATTTAACATTTTCACTTGAAACAGGAATTCTTTCCCAACTGTGAAGTTCCATATTTCGACTGAGATGTGATATTGTCAAATAGGGAAGAGTTATATCCAATCCCACAACATTCGTAATATTCTGAATAGAGAAAATTTTTAAATATATTTTATTTTCTTCTATACAAATTTAAGCTTTATTATATCAGATTTAATTAAAAGTTTCATATTATTATTATTTGATTAGGTATGATTTTTATCAATATTATATCTAATCAATTTGTACAATAATTTTGTTCTGCAAAATATATTGTTTATGCATTTTATGTGCATGTTAATTATCAGTTTTAATAATAATTGAATGTTATGTAAATGATCATATATAAAGGTCACAAATGGAGCAACAACCAAGGATTTTATGTTGATTACTTAACATTCTAACAGTTTTTCAATCTCTGGTAGAACAAATAATTTGAAGGCAAAAAAGTGAGCGAGCCAATTTCTCAGCCCTGCACTATTGTTAAAGAAGCAGTTTTTCAATCTCTGGTAGAACATAATTTGAAGGCAAAAAAGTGAGCGAGCCAATTTCTCAGCCCTGCACTATTGTTAAAGAAAACTTTTCTCATATTGTTAGAAAGAGAGACTGGAAGAGATGGAAATCTGAGAGGACAATATTTGGAAAATAGAATAGGTGGGGTAGTACCTCCAATAATACAAATCGATTATATAGAATACCAATCATAATGATTAACTAATATAAACTAAGCTTGTTCTGTTATCAGCATTTGTAATATATTAGAGATATGATGATAGGACAATATTTGGAAAATAGAATAGGTGGGGTAGTACCTCCAATACTACAAATCTATTATATAGAATACCAATCATAACAATTAACTAATATAAACTAAGCTTGTTCTGTTATCAGCATTTGTAATATATTAGAGATATGTATCTCTAATATCTTATTAACAATGAAAGACAGAAAAATAATTGAAAGACTGAAAGAAAAATGATTGTGTTTTTATAATTGAGAACCACATTAATAGTTGCAATAACTAAAAATATAAAAATGAGCATGGAAAATGATTGAAAGACTGAAAGAAAAATTATTGTTTTTTATAATTGAGAACCACATTAATAGTTGCAATAACTAAAAATATAAAAATGAGCATGATATCTGTTACTAGAAAAATTGTTTTATTTTCTCAGTCCTTTATAAGAAATCCAACTTTTGTAAGATTGAGATTTATGGAAGGATTCAATTTTATGTATTATGATAAAATTAAAAATACAGGTAACCCTTAGTTTACACCAGGGAAACGTTCCATCATTTAAGTTCATAATTCAAAACTTTGAATTTGAGGTAAAATTACTATAGAATGAATTACTACTCAAAAAATATAAAAATTTTATGGTCAGGTACAGAAGCTTATCAAAACATGCAGAAATTCATGTAAATCATGTATAACAGTAACAATCTATAAAGGTACAAATTTTGTAATTTTGAAACTACATAATTTGAGACTTCATAAATCAAGCGTTACTTGTATTATACATTGTATATATAGGTTATTTACAAGGCAAAAGATATAACTATCATAATATGATGCATATGTACAATTTACAGTACATTATATTACAATAGTTCACATGAAATATAATTTTATTATTGATAATGATGTTATCAATACTGTTATTAAACTCTTATTATAAGTGTGTTGTAATTATTGTGCTCAGGGGCAGATTTAGGCATAGTCTTTATGAGCTGTAGCCCAGGGCCCTGTTCAAAGGACCCTCCTTTACAGTCAAAAAAACAATTTAAGTTAAAAATTTAAGAAAAAATAAGTTATAGAAAATTTTTTTTCTTATTATAAGAGTGTTGTAATTATTGTGCTCAGGGGCAGATTTAGGATAGTCTTTATGAGCTGCAGCTCAGGGCCCTGTTCAAAGGACCCTCCTTTGCAGTCAAAAAAACAATTTAAGTTAAAAATTTAAGAAAAAATAAGTTATAGAAAATTTTTTCGTATCTAGATAAAGTTTAAATCATTGATTTGCAACACTATTGGATTTGAATAAAAAGTCAGATATCAATATTTTAAATGACAGTAAATAGTAAATATGCTCTGTTGATAGTCGCTAAAATCAAAATATACTTTGCCATTTGTCAATTATGCAAATAATGTGGAAATCTCAGAATGGGAGTGCACACCTAGCTCCTTTAAAGCATGTTAGTTTAGCATAGCTTTCATCATTAGGTTAATTTGGGTTAGTTTAGCTCCAAACAGTGGCCCACAAAGTTAACAGTCAGCCTCTGATTGTGCTACTGTATAAAATTACAGTACTGCACCATATATTGTAAGAATGATTTTTAAAGTATTTTATATATAAAAATTTGGTACTTACGTATTAACGCCACCGCAGCAGAAGTTGCGCTAATGCGCCAATAAAGAGCAATCTTGTTGTACACACAGCTGCGATGGCGTTAATACGTAAGTACCAAAAATTTTTATACAAAATACAATCATATTTATATAAGATAATTTATTCTAAATGGAAAATGTAGCAGTTCCCTAACTTCTGGATTTTGCAATTCACTTGCTATTTATCTCCAATAGTTCATTTCATTTAATTATGAAACCAATGCATTTATTAAAATTTTATTACAAAATAGCATGTTACAGAAATGCCAAATTTTATCAACTTACTTTACACATCTCTGGAGACAAAACTGGATTTGTTACTAATTTACTTGGCCCTTCTTTTCTTTTTGGCATACTGTTTGTATAAGATTTTTTGCTTACTTTCTGCAGCATGTCTAAACTGAGGCCGGTCACAGTAACTAATTCAGACATGGATCTAAATAGCCCATGTTTATTCCTATGCTCAATCAGTCTCATAATATACTTTTCTCCAACGTTGTATTGTTTTAATACATTTTCATCAACATTGTTGAAAAAGTGTAAAACTTTCACCAGCTTAGAATCTTGTACAAAATTGACAGGAAGGTTCTATTTAAAAGATAGAAAAATCTACTGAAATAAATGCTTAATACAAAGTATGATAAATATTTCTTATACTTACTTCAGAAGCAAATGTGCAATATCTCATTCTACACCAGGAACTTGGTTTAAAAATTCTCAATAAGCTAAAATTCATGTTGTTATATTTACACTCAGAAGAACAAACTCAACCACTCCGTACCTAAATAACTGAAAAGTGTTTATCAACGCCCTCTGGATAATTTTTCGTAAATATTTTTTTATAATCAGTAATTAAAGCGAGATCTAACTCTAGATGTTAATACTATCCTAAAAAATATATAACAATAAATTTTAATTATATATTAAAAATATGAATTTCACCATTTTTTATTTTATTTTAACTAAAGAAGCGAGCACTAACTTTAACTTAGATTAATGATATCTAGTGGTGTATTAAAGTGTAATTTATGATCCACCAGCTATCTTAATAGCAAATTAATTGCATTAATTTAGGATAAAATGGCATCATCTTGTAATTAATAATTGTACTACAGTATTAACAAAACTAACAATATTCCCAACTAAGTCGGCCGGATTGGCCGCGTGGCAATTTAGGATAAAATTGCATCATCTTGAAATTAATAATTGCACTACAGTATTAACAAAACTAACAATATTCCCAACTAAGTCGGCCGGATTGGCCACGTGGAAACGCTTCGGCTTTCCACTCTGAAGGATCCAGGTTCGAGTCTCGGGTACCTACCCGGACCCCATGATAAACATGGGGTCCAGGCCCATCCCGGCCTGTCGATCCCCGTCCTCCACAAGGCGGCTGACTCCTCCGAAATGTCTGGGCAGCCTGTGGAAGGGCTTGTTCCGTCCCGTCACTTAGTATTCTATCAGAATGGAGTGTGGC
The DNA here is from genome assembly GCA_000484575.1 of Olivierus martensii. Taxonomy (NCBI): domain Eukaryota; kingdom Metazoa; phylum Arthropoda; class Arachnida; order Scorpiones; family Buthidae; genus Olivierus; species Olivierus martensii. The sequence continues at coordinate 22,269 of AYEL01071810.1, forward strand.
GTCATCTGTTGACAAAAAAAAATATTCTCGCTAATATAATTATCCTTCGAGTTTTATTGCATATAGCCACTAGCAACTGTCTGAGAAATAATAGAAGAAAATTTCTTCTTATTCTGAATCGTTACTTAAGGCGTTCGAAAAATGAGTTAAAAATAGAAAAATAACGCTAGCAACTGTCTGAGAAATAATGGAAGAAAATTTCTTATTCTGAATCGTTACTTAAGGCGTTCGAAAAATGAGTTAAAAATAGAAAAATAAAACTAATACTGGCCAAGAAAGTTTCGCCATCTTGGACGGAACAGAAATGCAACACGTCAGTACCGAGTGTCCTAAACGTAAACAATCTCCCGACTCTATCATCAATTTTTGGTAATTTTCGAAGACAGTGGTACAGTATTATCTATACTAAAAATAAAAAAATAACAATTCGCATAATATAAATTTTTCGCAGCATATAAACTGCGTGTTATAAACGTATCTGGAAAAAGACGATATTTTGTTCGCACTTTGTTTAAAGTAGAAATGGAAGAAAATTTATGAACATCAATATCAGTTGAAAATTACATTTTATGATAATATATATGGAAAACTAAAATGGATAAGCTGAAAATGCAATATAAATGTGGACAGAGCAAAACGGGTTAGAACCGTTACAAAATGGCCGAACTTCCGGTAGCCGAATTCAAAAAATTAATTAACTTTAATTTTAGAATTCAAATATGTAAACTTTTTCTTATATTTGAGTATATATCTTATTAAAATTTCTCATCATCTTTTCATACTGCAGAGTTTCAAAAGTTATTTATCATCACAAATCTATCACCCATCTCTCTCATTTAGCAACTTTATGAATTCTCCCAGAGATATAAAAATCGGAATTGAATACGGATCCTTCAAAATAAATTTTTCGTGGTTTTTATAAAACTTATAATAATGGCATTATTACTAGTTTCATAAAAATCATCTCATTTAATCTCATTAGTTTAAAAATTATTAGTTAGAGACCCGTAAAAATCTACAAGTAAACAAACACGTGGAAAAACACAAATAAACACATAAACACGCACAGCATGATGATTTTTAAAAGTATTTCTTCTTTCGAAAAGTAGTCTAAAAAGTCAACAATCATAACTTTTATGAACTATTAGCATATACATTTTTTTGTCAACAAATGACGCCACTTTCCATTCAGTAATAGTACTAAGTGGCGGGGCGAAACAAGCCCTTCCACACGCTGCCCACCCCTGCAGAAGGGTCAGCCGGATTGTGGAGGACGGGATCGATGGGCCGGGCCCGGACCCCATGATAAATATTTTCAAGGGGCCCGAGACTCGAACCCGGGTCCTCCAGAGTGGAAAGCCGAAACGTTTTTCCTAAGATTCGAACCCGGGTCCTCCAGAGTGGAAAGCCGAAGCATTTCCACAAGACCAATCCGGCCGACAACATATACATTTATATAATAGCAAATAATAATTTTCATCCTTTATGCAGAGTGGAAAGCCGAAGCATTTCCATAATACCAATCCGGCCGACAACATATACATTTATATAATAGCAAATAATAATTTTCATCCTTTAACATTAATATCAATTTGTGATGATTCAAATATTTAACATGAAACGATTTCACCTAAATTTTGAAGACATCGACAAAATACGATACGCATTCTCAACAATAGCTATACTTGACGACAGCGATGGAAGTCAGTATTGAGTCTATGGAAGCGGCGTATTACCAACTTTTGTGTCGGTATTAATGCGCACGGAACAGTCGATGTATAAGATAGCAATCTAATAGAACGTTGTTTATTTTTATGTAATGCGTGCCTCTGGGTTTTCAATTTCGAATAAACATTCAATGCAATTTGCTTCTTTTGACGGCTAATTATGCAGCCCTTCGAGAACGACTTGAAATTACAACACTTCCAATTTAGGACACAGTTGGATTCGATTAGAATGCTCTAAACATCATTGCGCATCTGATATATTCACATAGACATAAAAATAATTTACTACATATTTAAAATCGTGTTAATATCGTAATTTTATTCCAAGCTTATAGCTTATTTGTCAAAAACTGTCATTTTTATTATGGCAATTTACTGTAACATCGCGAATAATTTAGTGGACTATACCATCTGCCTAGTGTTATAAATGAATTTCGGCTCTCCCATAGACTCAATACTGACTTTCGATGCTGTCGTGTATAAGATAGCAATCTATAAGAACGTTGTTTATTTTTATGTAATGCGTACCTCTGGGTTTTCAATTTCGAATAAACATTCAATGCAATTTGCTTCTTTTGACGGCTAATTATGCAGCCCTTCGAGAACGACTTGAAATTACAACACTTCCAATTTAGGACACAGTTGGATTCGATTAGAATGCTCTAAACATCATTGCGCATCTGATATATTCACATAGACATAAAAATAATTTACTACATATTTAAAATCGTGTTAATATCGTAATTTTATTCCAAGCTTATAGCTTATTTGTCAAAAACTGTCATTTTTATTACAGCAATTTACTGTAACATCGAGAATAATTTAGTGGACTATACCATCGGCGTAGTGATATAAATGAATTTCGGCTCTCCCATAGACTCAATACTGACTTTCGATGCTGTCGTCAAGTATAACTCACAGTAAGAACAAGCATCAGTTTCCAAAAGTTTTACAAGTTTTTATGAATTGAATCTAATGTATAATATTATTTTAATCATATTAAAATGAAAACTACTGATCCAAATAATCCTATCAAGCCAAACTTCCCCTAGCGGTTTATTTTTGGAATGACTGCCAAATTAATAATTATTTTAATTTATGCTACGGTGCTACCATCTATTGGATTAATAATTATTTATTTAAATTTAGGCTAAGCTGGCGCCATAATCCAATCATAAATGATTATTTATGATTGAAAACTACCGTTTGAATAGCTTTTGGTAATGGAATCAGCTGATATATTGCGGAATATTCTGGTATTTATCGACTGCCAAATTCGAAATGAAACAGTTCATAATACGTATCAAAATAATTTCATTTGACGATATGTAAAACTTTAATTATTAGTTATATACAGTAATACCCCGGAGTTACGTAATAGGTGGGACCAGGAATATAACATAAGTTGGATTACCTATACTGTAGATTCGCAAATCTAATTTCAAGTGTATATGTATTAGGTTCTTAACTGGCTCTTTATTGCTAAGAAAACAACAAATTATAAAAGTTTATAATATGTAGTAGTAATTAAAGATTTCTAATCAACAAATCAGAAAATTAAATATGTATATACATATACTGTATATGCACTATGTAATTGTGAAATAATCAAATGGATGAGGGAGCAGGATGAGAAGTTACGTATCTCCGAATTTACGTAATTCGGGGTATTACTGTCAAAAGACAAAATGATAAAAGAGATCGATTGAAATGTTCTGAAGTTTTATTTAAAAAAATACTGTTTATCATTCAAATATATGTTTCGCAACCTTCAAACTTTACATATGATTTTATATCATTTTTGAGAATATTTTCACTTGATTCTCTCTTAATTGGAATAACTGATCCAGTAATTTTGTTTATTTTGTCACTAGATGGCATTAAGTGTTAAGAAAGGATAGCATATGGCTTATCTGTATTACTTTTCACGGTCGCTGTTCTGCCTATATCCCTACAGATAACTTTTGAAATAATTAGTAAATTTTCGTGAAATTTGGCGATAGTGTTCTACTATTAAAGTTTTATCTGTAACTGTATTAATTAGACTTCTAACTGAAACCATTTAAAAATGGCGGATCTTCAAACTTCTACTTTTAATATATCTTAATATTATTTGTTCGGCGGCCGGATGGCCGAGTGGTAAGCGTTGGCGTACCACGCTGGAGGACCCGGGTTCGCGTCCCGGGTCTGGTCCCGGATTTTTTTCGGGGTGCTGGGCCCGGCCCGGTGATCCCCGTCCTTCACCATCCGGCCCCCCTCCACGGGTGTGGGTGCAGCCCGTGGTTGGAACTGGCCCCGTCCCCTTAGTAATCTCCCTGATTGGAAAGGGGACGTAAAATATGCAAAAAAAAAAAAAAAAAAAAAAAAAATATATTAAAAAATAAATATAAAAAAAAAAAAAAAATATTATTTGTTCGATTTTTATGACATTTAGCAAAATGATTATGCCACTGAATGTGATCTCAATGATACATCAATTAACTGTTTTAACTGTTTGGATATCCAAGTAGTAAAACTGGCGTACCACGCAGAAGGACCTGGATCTGGCATCTCCTGAAAAGTTTTCTGGGGGTTCTGGACCTGGCCCGGCGATCCCCGTCCTTCACCATCAGGCCTCCTCCACGGGTGTGGGTGCAGCCCAAGATTGGAACTGCCCCCTCCCCTTAGTAATCTTCCTGATTGGAAAGGGACGTAAAAATGAAAAAAAAATTGTTTAAATTTTATAAATTTTTTATTGGCCTGACCATCTTATTAAAACTTTTTATAAAATTTAACAGGATGGTCAGGCCATTAAAAACAAATTTAAGTAACATTAATTACGCATTTAAAAATGGCGATCATTCAATATTCCGAGATAAAGAAGAGAGAGAGTGATGAATAATGAGATTACCCTGAAGATTTATTAATTAACCATCGTAATTTGAAGTCTTTTACAAATTCGCCAAACCATTTTTCTACTTCTTCCAGAAAAAAAGCATATCATATAACGTAAGTTAAGAAAATGGAAAATTGGTAACTGGAATCAGACCCAATAATTGATAAAGATGTTATCAATAAAATATATAAAACGTGAAGCATAAGTATTAAATGATGGAAATCGATTTAGAAATGTGTCAAAACTCGCACTATATTTGATGTTATCAATAGAAATTGCATGAAAAATTTATTCTTTTATGAAATAATACGAGAAAAAGATATCAATTTTAATCGGCTATGAAAAATTTATTTTTAAAAAATTAAATTAGAACCATACATGGAAAGAAAAATTGATATTTTTATTTAATTGCAAAATAATATATATAGATATACATATAAATATTCTACAATTATAAGTTTGGTCATATCAGAATTATAAATTGTTATTCAATGAAAGTAAAAATAAAAAGTTTACTCTTGATATGGAAAATGATCAGTCATTTTTATATGATGAACCGAAGAATGTCTTATACATGGATAAATTGCTCAATACTAGCAACGAGTGAGTGAAGCCACTGAAGTGGTGGGGTTACGTGGTATAATTTATTCTACAATTATAAGTTTGGTCATTTCAGAATTATAAATTGTTATTCAATGAAAGTAAAAATAAAAAGTGTACTCTTGATAAGGAAAATGATCAGTCATTTTTATATGGTGAACCGAAGAATGCTCAATACTAGCAACGAGTGAGTGAAGCCACTGAAGTGGTGGGGTTACGTGGTATAATAGTGCATATTGAGGTACTGCACCCTTTTTATTAATTATTTGGATCTGGTTATCATATTTACTAACATAAATGGCATATGTCTGGCACCAAAACAAAGTCAATTTGCTATATCGTCGATTTTACGTCGTTGCTACATTTTTTACCCCACCAGTCGGATGGCTTCACTCGTTGCTAGTATTGAGCAGTCTATCCATGTATAAAGCATTCGTGGGTGAATCTATGATGCCATATTTTGATCATTTACTCTAAAGATTCTCAATTTGATTTGCATAAATCTGAATAGATATGAAAGAAATTTACCATTAAAGATGTTCATGAAAACATAATATTCAGTTATCAGTAATTATACGAAATAATTATAAATTTATTTTTAAATACTATATCTCTTTACGATTAAATATGGCGATTGTTTGCGTTGGGATAAAATGTGAGGTATCAAGTCGACTTCAATGGCAAAACATCTCTAACGAATCTTCCAATTAGTTCAAAAATTACTAATAAATAATGTAAATAGCATGCGAATTATCAAATAGTTAAAATGTCACTAGCTTCCTGAATCACATAAATCAGAAGTAGCAAATTTTTCTTGAATTTCAGCAAAAGTTTTCACCGTGTATAATATTCTTTTTGATAGAGGAAAATATACCGTTATCATTTCCAATTTGATTATTTGAATAATGAACCACCTCCATATTGATCTAGCGCGCGCGTATTATTTTTTCTTGAATTTCAGCAAAAGTTTTCGCCGTGTATAATATTCTTTTTGATAAAGGAAAATATACCGTTATCACTTCCAATTTGATTATTTGAATAATGAACCACCTCCATATTGATCTAGCGCGCGCGTATTGCAATTGTTAATTCCATGAGTTTAGAATACACACAAAATGTGCAAACCGTTTGATTTTCAATTGGTTGGTTAATGGCTTTCATATTATGCTTTGCAGAGCGTATTGCAATTGTTAATTCCATGAATTTAGAATACACACAATGTGCAAACCGTTTGATTTTCAATTGGTTGGTTAATGGCTTTCATATTATGCTTTGCATACCTTTATTAATAATAATAATTATTTCTTCAAATATTAATTATTTTAATACTTTTTGCGTAAGGTGATTCAACGGTAACTTTTGCGCCATTGAGGTAGTTCCAACGCGACAGCACAGAATAATAAGCGGGTAGTAAGCACCAATCTATGCCTTTGTTGCAATCAGGTCTCAATATGCACCGCGTTACATCAAGGTAGTGCTGATAGATTTAATAATTAATGTTTTGATTTATCAGTGTCTTGATCTAACGCATCTGATTAAATAATATTATCATCTTCCACGAAGTCTACGATGCTATATATTTTGATCATTTACTCTAAAGAATTTCAATCTTATTTACATAAATCTGAATTTAGCATTAAAGATATTCATGTAAGCATAATATTAAATTATCAATAATTATACGAAATAATTAGAAATTTATTTTTAAATACTATATCTCGTTACGATTAAATATGGCGGTGGTATACGTTGCTGTATACAGTACACTGTATTTACACTGATATCGTTCTACCATTTGATGATGATAAATTTATTCAGTTTATTTTTTAAAACTTTTCTAATTTACATTCTACCACCGCATTACTCGAATAAAATCGTGGGATGAAACATTTTTATAACTTATTTTATTCATGAGACATTTAAAATTGATGTAAATATCTTATGAAAAATGTAGATAAAAAGTTAAAAAAAAAAGAGAAATAAATTTGCAAAACATACATTATGGAAAGAAAACTGAATTAATTGTTTCTTGTGTATCATTTTGCCATTAATGAAGAAAGCAATCAAGAACAGGAATCAGTAACAAACGAAACTTGTATATTTATGTAAGATGTATCTAAGTTTTTAGTTGAATAAATTGGCAATAAGTTGCTATGAAAACATTACAAATTAAACATAAATCAGTTAAAGTTAGTTCTAATTTTTCTCGTGAAAAATAAAATTGGATCTACCTTGATGCCATTAATCCGTACTCTTGATAATCCGGACAAGTTAATGATGATATATTTAACGATGTAAATTAATAATTAGTGTGATTAAAAGCATCAATAAATATTTAATTTGATAAAGTTTACATTGATATTTTGATAAGGAAGTTTAAAACTAGTTTTGTGTTTAAAAATTTAATAAAAATTTATTTTTTTTTATGGTTTTCTATGTTAACTTGCTTTGTAAAATTCTGCAGAAGTTGTGTCAAGTGCAAAACTTTTTTGCAGTACAGCATAAACTTTCGAATTCCGACGTTCCAATAATCCGGATAATTCGCTATAATCCGGCACGCCTCCCAATTAGTAAAGTTATATTGTATTTTTCATTATATATTTTTGTTTTTTTTTTTGAACCATTAAACTACTCCAAATTTTTTTATCACCGTAAATTTATTATAATATAAAATGGTAAATTATTTTTATGATTTTGGTTTCAGTTATTAAAATCCGAAATATATTTTCATGGATTATTACGCCATTATCGAAATTTGCATCTTGGTCCACACAGTAAACAATCTTTATTCACGCCTGTTAAAAAAAACGAAGAAAATTTATTTATTAAATAAATCAATAGCAAAAAACATCCATTATTTGTTAAATAATTACGTTTTAATGTCAAATCAATCACATTTATTCCAAACTTTCTTTCTAATAGTTCGCACTGTAAGCGATAAAGTTGGATTAAAACAATTTTAAATTCATAAAATATTTCTATTTGGACACTTACTATTAATACGGTTATCAATGCAACAATTCCTGGTATTTTCCAAAATGCACAATTCATATTCTGGCTGGCATGTTTATGTTGTTGCGCTTCGGCACATGGAGATATCTTTTGTTCTTCAAGGGGTTTCAACCGATGTTTAGCTTCCCCTATTATAGTTTCCAGTACACAGAGCGATTCGTATGCCCATTTTTTGAAATTCGCTAAAAATTTACGACTCAATCTACAAGTGATAACCATCATTTTGTGCTTCAATAACCTCAGCCGATGTTTACCTTCCCTTACTGCATTTTCCAGAACACGCTGCGATTCGTGTGTCCACATTTTGAGTTGTGTTATGAATTTATGACTCCATTCACAAGTGACGTTTCTGATTTTATGTGTGGCAGCTATTACGCAATTTTTGGTTGTGCATGCGTAAAATTTCATGCGAATGTATACTTTTTCGAAAGAAGCTTTCAAACAATCAAAGTTACTGAATAAATCTCCGATTTTCGAGTAGAGTTGAAGGATATGACTTTTGGTGGAAGCTAAAACGTTCGCCACTGAATCTTTAAGTCTTTCAAAAAAACCTGAAAAGTAACCAATTTTATGCTTTTAACTTAATTATTTCTAATTTTAACAGTCTAGTAATGAGAAAATAACCTGTAGTTTCATCGCACGATGATTTTTGAACATTTGGACAAGAAAACCATCCTCTTTGCTGTTTACTGAAGTCTACATATAAGAAAAGGAATTAAAAAATTACTTAATATGTTTTTTGAATTATATCTATGAAGAAAAACAAGATATAATTTTAATTTACCATCTGAACATCTTCTTGAGTGAAAGCATAATGTCACAGGAAAAATTAAAATAATTATAAAGAGCAGATATGTCTTCTGGAATTTCTTCATTCTAAGTAATTAAAATAAATTTCATTAAACAATTATAAATGCAAACGAAGATGCAACCATCAGTGGCAGCTTGCCAGATGGTAAATGGGCCCTGTGGGCCCCTGATGAAGTAAGTCCCCGTAAAAATTCTTATAAAAGTTAAATGATAGCTTTATAGTTGTGGATGGAGCCTTTTTGTCTCCTGGAAACTAATATCCCTTCAAAGGCCCTGCAAGTATATTAACTTTAACACTTTAAAAATATTTAGTCAGTATATATTTTACAAAATTCAGTAAACCCAATATTTTTAATTTTAATTGATTAATTAGCCTATTTTCCAAAGTAAAGTGATGGCGTCTTTATGTCCCCATCGATAACTTTTGAAATAATTAATAAATTTTTATGAAATTCTATAGGTATATTCTGCCATTTATAGATCCAAGTTGGCTCTAACAAAGAAAAACCCAAAGTTGATGTCTAACTTCAGGTCTTTCTTCAGACTGATGACATATTTAAATCGTTCCAAAATGGCGGATAGGTTTGGAAAGTAGGCGATTAATCACTGCTTCTTTGAGTACAAGTTCAGAAGAGGAAACAAACATTTAAAATTAAGAAAATTTCTCGAAGAAAACAGAAAAAATATCGCAAAATATTACAAGATCTCTTTTAAAGAAACCAACACCAATACAGCACTTTTACCTTTCAAGCTGGGGAATCTCGATGATTTCTAAATTCTGTATATTAATTAATTACTGAAATAAATTCTGCTGATTTATTATGATATAAATGATTATTTATTCGACTTCAATATGGTATTGTTTCATTATAATGATGGCATGCATGAATAACAATGTAGGTATCACAGTACGGCATTATTTATGAGCTAGCCATACCGTTAGCGTATTTTGCTTACTCTCACGACTCTCGAACATCTTTATCAATTTTTCTTATGAAATTATGAAAATTTATTTACTGTTTAATAATAAAAAATAATCAAAGAAATGCTTCTCCGTTGTTTAAAATTCATAAATTCTGTTTGATATACCGCCCATCTTCTAGAAGAACACTGACTCGGTACAATATACAATTTTCTTATTAAAAAAAAACTTTTGACGAATTAAATAAACAGCTTTCAGGTATAATTTGAATATAAAGAATACAAACCGACTTAAAACCAATTAAGTTAATGTAGCGTAAATGAATTATGCATAAGTAGTTAAATATGATCACTAACTTTGCTCCAGCAATAAATATACTTCACATATATATCTGTGTGTATAGTTATTAACATTCTAACTTATTTTAATAATTAAAAATAATATTTTATTCTTCCCGGAAGAAAATTAAAATCGTAAAGTTGGTGATAATGTTTAGAGAAGAACAATTTTTTCTTGTTTTATCATCTAACAGTTTAATGAATGCAGCATTACGAGTAAATAAATTTTTTTTCTTTCCACCTTCTACGATTGGTACGTCAAGCTCATAAATTGCTGAAAATATTGTAAAAAGTAAACCGAAAATTTAGTTTTTAAGTTAACGAAACAATGCGGTTTTATAAATTCCAGTTATATCAGATGTTGAGAGAAAACAGAAATCACTTCCATTAAGCACAAGAGAGTTACAAACAATCGAAGTTTGCATTATTCTCTATCGTGAGCGGCATGTAAAGTTGAAGTAAAATTAGTTTTTTTTTTCTTCTTTTTTTTATTAACTATCTCGTTGTAAATTCAATTTTCTTTCTGTGAAATTTGGGAATAAAACTTGTTTTCGGTTTTAATTCAATTTTTTTTTTCTAACTCGTGTATATCGTCTATGCGGTTATTTATATATGGCGAACTAACGAGTACCATAAAAAACAAACAGTTCTGGAATGAATTAATCACTTAGTTTCTAAACATTTCCGTTATTTTTAAATGACAAAATATGCGATTAAAATTTATATCTCTTTACTGAATTTTTAAAAAAATATAATCTATCTAATAGTTCAAAAATTATCAGCAGAGTTATAGCCTGATAAGTTTGAACGTCCGCCATTTTTAAATGCCTAACATTAAAGGATTAATCTATCATATTTCGAGATCATCTGAAATGACATGATGTTCCTACCGAATTTTATAAAATTTAATCAAATAGTTCAAAAGTTATTGAGAGGAAACCCTCTCAACTTTGAACTATTTGAATGTCAGCCATTTTTAATGAATGCCCGCCATTTTTAAATTGCTTAAGATAAAATATCAGTATGTTCTTCGGTGACGTAACCATCCTGCTAAATTTCATATAAATTTATTATTTTAAAGATATGATGAGCATGACATAAATTTGAATGTCCGCCATTTTTAAATGGTCGAAATTTAAAAAATTGAGATTTATCTCTTATGTAGCTCGGAAATCGTCTTAAATGAGAGGGCATCTATACAAAATCTTTTAAAAATTTAAAAATCTGTTTAAAATTTATTATTTTGAACATACAGATAGTACGGTGATCTTATAAGTGGTGCTGTTAAGCATCTGCAACAGCACCGTAAATCAAGACGAGAAACAATTGTTAAAATGGAATAAAGTTACAAAAAATATATATATATTAATAAGTTAATTAAGTTATCGATGATTTATTTTCGGTCCAAAATGAATTTTTTTTTTTTCTAGTTATTTATATCTAATTAAATGACAATTTTCTGGGGTAATTTGCGTAACAAACATTTTAATTAAAATCAACCGAAAGTTTCTGTTTCGGATAACCAATTATATGTTTATTAATTTGTTTAATTAACCTTTAAAAATTTTATTAAACAAATATTTAATGCGCTAATTATTCGCCGGTTAATTAGAATATAACTTTTAGCTCTTATTCTCTTTTACTTTCCGACTTGACACTGGGTGATGAATGATGTTATCTCTGTTTTCTCGCACCAGATGGCGTCAAACAGTCTGCAAATTTCGTCCCACTTACCAGCATGCATCACCTTTTATCAATGACAATCGTCGACGACTTTCATCTATCAACCTGGAATGTTCTGACGTCATATTAAATTTTGAGTTGTCCAGAATGATGTAGAACACGCTTTGTGGATTCCTAATACCGTTCTTAATATTTATAATTTAAATTTTAATATCTTTTAGTGGGATTTCGCTTGGGTAAGAGGAACTTCAGAAATGATTTAGAGCGTTTTATGATGTTTCCCGGAATTGTTTCCTTTTAATAGTGCAAGGCAAGTTGCAAGAATTCTGAATGATACAGTCAGCTTAGTTTATCTGTTAGAATGGAATTCTTTAACGTTGGAGGAGGGAAATGTTTTAAAATTGCATATTCATAAGATTTCTGCGGATGTGCAGATTATTAAAATAGATCATATCTCGTGATATACATTTATTACTTATCGATTTATATGCGAAAAAAATATTAAAATACTCAAAATGAAAATTCCCCGAAAACTAAATGAAGTTCACTTCTAGGAAAAATGTTTTAAATTAAAAAATTTAATAATTTTTTTAGGGAGTTTGATATCTTAGGGAATTTTTAGGGACTATTCTATAATTTTTATGGCAGTTTTCCCTTAAAATTGCAATTAATCTGAAAATTTTTACCTACAAATATAACATTTTTTAAAGAATTTTCCTGTAATTTTCGTCATTAAAGGGAAACTTTTCCCTGCGATTAGGGAAATGATTATAATTATTATAATAGTTTTCTTATTAATTTAATAAATGAATTTTTACTGATATAAAGGTTTAGGGAATTTTTTTAGGTTTAGGTCAAATTTTTAGGGAATATTCTGTAATTTTTAGAAATATGACATTTTAGGGAATTTTTAGGGATATTCTATAATTTTTGTGGGCATTTTTCCCTTAAAATCGCAATTAGTATGAAGATTTTAACCTATAAATATAATATTTTAGAGAATTTTCTTGTAATTATAATAATTAGAAAGAAAAGTTCCCTACAATTAAAGAAATGATTATAATTATTATAATGCTTTTCTTATTAATTTAATAAATAAATTCTTAGGGATATAAAGATTTAGAGAAATTTTTAAGGTTAGGTCAAATTTTTAGGAAATATTCTGTGAATTTTAGGGAATTTGACATTTTAGGGAATATTTTAGAGGCTATTCTATAATTTTTATGGTAGTTTTCCCTTAAAATTGCAACTAATCTGAAGATTTTTACCTACAAATATAACGTTTTCTTAGAGAATTTTCCTGTAATTTTCGTCATTAAAGAGAAAATTTTCCCTGCGATTAGGAAAATGATTATAATTATTATAATGCTTTTCTTATTAATTCAATAAATGAATTTTTAGAGATATAAAGATTTAGGGAAATTTTTTAGATTTAGGTCAAATTTTTAGTGAATATTCTGTAATTTTTAGAGATATGACATTTTAGGGAATTTTAAGAGACTAATCTATAATTTTTATGCCATTTTTCCCTTAAAATTGCAATTGATCTAAAGATTTTTACCTACAAATAAAAAATTTTACAGAATTTTTCTGTAATTAGCATAATTAAAAAGGAAAATAATTTTCCCTGCGATTAGAGAAATTATTATAATTATTATAATACTTTTTTATTAATTTAATAAATTAATCTGACATTATTAATGAAATTTCCCTAAATTTTTGCATTCAATACAGGATTTTGAATGCAGTCGAACCTTTCATCATTTTTAGGGAATTTTTTGTGTAATTGTTTTCCGGAATTCTTTCAAGGGAATTTTAATTAAAAAAATGATCTTTAATCATTTCAATCAAATTTATTCCCTGAATAAATAAATCGATGATTTCAGCGAATTTCCTCTAGATTACCACGACTATCTCTTACCAAACCAATTAGCAATGAATAGCAAAACATCTGGAAAGCCCAACTAAGTAGAATTCCATCCAAAATAGGCTATAAGCAGAACCCAAGAGGACATTTACCTTCCCTCCTCCACGACATTGGCATTTGGAACCGAAAATAAACCTTTCGGGTCCCCCATAAAACGCGAATGTCACTCCATCCAGGAAATTTTTCCCAAAACCCAAAGCTAGAAATTTCCATGAAGTCTGTTAGCGAGTAAACGTTCGATAATTTGTTAAAATCGCAAAACTATTTAGTTGATTTGTGTACACGCATTAGTTATTCTCAAGAAAATTAAAACAAAAGAATAAGAATAAACATTCATTACAAACGCTATATTTACTTTTTGAATGAATTTTATAAATTTCCTTCAATTAAAAAAATAGATAAATAATAGAACAGGACAGGGAAAAAATATCTGAATAGAATTTTTACGAAAAATAGAGAAAAAAAAAAAAAAAAAAATTTTTTGCGCTTGACAGAAATTGCAAAAATTGCTAAAAAAGAACGTTTATTCGTTTTTTCATGCAGGAATATTAATTAATAATAATAATAATAATCCAAAGAAAACTAAAAAATCGTCAATAATAGAAATATTAATTATTTAGAAAGGAAGAAGAAGAGGAAGAAATATTTTTTTTAATACACAAAAACTAATCAAAAAGTAGAAAAGTTTCATTAGCTATTTTAATAAACTTCTTCTTCTTCTTCTTCTTCTTCTTCTTCATAAGAAGCTCGAGAGAAGAAATTGAAGATGCAGATGTGTTTAAACGAAAATAATAATAATAATAATAAATAGTCACTGCTATTAAATTGCTGGAGGAAACGTTCGCCATGCGAATTTTTGTTATTTTTCAATAGGGACGTAACAAGATTTTTCTTAAACATTTTAAACGTTTGAAAAATTATCTTTTAGCCGGTAATTTATAAGTGAATATCAATAAAGACCAGTACCTCCATCGTTCATGTTTTTTGGGATGCTAACCATGAGCAATATTCGGTGAAAGTTAGCTAATATCATTATAGAATCCGCTAGTGGTTCAAACATATATATAATTCATGTGCATTCATGCATATTGATGAGGTTAGCATTGCGTGACCAAACTGATGACTATTATGGGATGCACCTGGGCTTGGTTGATTGTAACCAACGCGACACAAAGTCGGCATTGGTAATTACTTAAGACCTTCTATTAGATAAGATGATGTGAACTGGAGGGTGGAGAAAATAGATAGAATAGAAAATAACTTTTTTTTTTCTTTTCCTTCAAAATTATACCATGGATGAATTTTTATGCGCCATATTCTAATTTCTGCAAAAATTAAGTTTTAAAATTCAATACTCTCTAATCGTATTCCGTAAACTGTTTAAAATTCTTATTAAAATTCTGCATAATGTAAAGTCTAATGATTAAAAAAAAAGTAAAATGGCGAACGGATTTTTTTTTTTCTTTCTTTCTTTCTTATTTATTTTCGAAAAATTTGTTACTTGAATTAATGAGTAAGAAGAAAGAAAAAATAAAATAACGTTTACTGTAAACAATGGGAGAAGTTTTGAAAAACTTGCATTTTAATCGTTTCATTAAAAAAATAAATTCTTCAACAATAAAGGAGGTTTAGCTTTAGGATTCTTTGCAAATAAATGTATTTTCGTCTGTGTGTAAAGTCGCTTAAAGGTGTTTTTCATCTAGAGATTAAAAAATTGGATTTTTTTTATTTTTATATACCTCAAAGCCGATCTTTTCCTCTCGAATTATCTTTATGAAACGAATTATTGATCGCTTTAAGTAACATAATTTATTATAACTAAACGTAATTAACTTTTTAAAACTCGCTATCTATTTATAATTATAAAGTGATAGTGCGATTTTTTTAAATCAATTTAATTCTTTTATTAAATGCGTTTAGTAAGAATCATAAGCACTTTAATTATTTTTAAATAATTTTTAAGCTTTAATGTATATTTTTACTATCTTACTTAGTTATAAAATTTAAGAAAATTTTTTATAGCATATTTTCTTATTGTTACGACGTAACAATACTTACTATTATGACGTAACAATACGTAATAATGAATTATATTACGTAACAATAAGAAAATACGATATGAAAACTATATTGTGTTTTCTTATTGTTATGTATAATATAATACATTAAAATTACGTCATAACAATAACTCATGACGAAACAATAAGAAAGCATGGTATAAAAATTTTGTTTGTTACACCTAACAATATATTTAAAACGTAATAAATTTATATATTACGTAACAATAAGAAAATATTGTTTATCGTATTGTTAGGTAATGAGCTTTTGTTGCTGATATGATTATTACGACATAAAATACTATTGCGTATTTACTGTTATGTCTTATGCAATTGTTGCTGTTACGTCAATAGTCATTGTTACAGCATGTAATTGATCACTATCACATACTGTATACAGTTATTACTGACCTCATAAAGATTATTGTTACGTAATTGATTATTGTTACGTTTTAAAATCAACTTAATTATTTTATTAAATGCATTCAGTAAGAATTATCACTTTAATTTTTTGTAATAATTTTTCAACTTTAATTGAATATTTATTACTACTTTACTTATAAAATTTAAGAAATATAATTTTTTTATATCGTATTTTCTTATTGTTACTAACACATTGTTAGGTAATATGCTTTTGTTACTGATCTCATTATTACGACATAAAACACTATTGTTTAATTATTAATTGTCATGTCTTATGCAATTGTTATGTTACGTCAATAGCCATTATTACAGGCACATAATTAATCACTATTACATACAGTATACTGTACACAGTTATTACTGATCTCGTAAAGATTATTGTTGCGTAATCGATTATTGTTACGTCATTATCTGTTGTTTCTGATCTTACTATCAATGTAAGCTGTTACGTATGATGTAGTAAGCTTTATAAAATAATAATAATCTCGAATAATGATAGAGTGTGAACATGTTTAAATGTTATTGTATAAAAAAAATAACTAATGAATATTTAAACATTATTAACTAAAACATCACATTTTTGTTAACAGTATTGATTATCATGTTATAATTTTACATAAATTAATTACAATAATTATTCTCGGGGTAGAATGTCAAGAGTTTAATTTAATTTAGCATTCTATTTAATTATGTGCACATATAGAAATTATTATTGCAGTAGAATAATTAATCAAGATGCGTTATTCTACTCGCCTAGCATGCAATTCATTCTATTTTTTTATTATTATCGAGAAAATTATTATTATGAAAAATAATATTTTTTAAAGAAAGGAACTTCAGAAAGTTACTTAGGTAGACATGCTTTTTTTTTAGTAATCGCTTGTCTCTACCAATCACATTTTTGCAAAATTATGAGGAGAATAACAGTCACCTCTGGAAACTTATTTTTTCATAACTAGACTTCATGTTTATCCGAGACCGTTTATATATTTACGATAAGTTATATTGTCAGTTAATAAATGGCCATAAATGAAAGAAAAGGTGGAAGACGTCAGATTAGAAAATGTCCAGATGCAATTTGATAACTGAACGAAACGTCAAATAAATTCTTTACAATTCTGCCTTTGAGAAACGTCAATGTTTATTAGTGAAGCCAATTGGATCCCATGGGTATCGTTGAGAGGAAGATGGTTACGAAAGATGAGTTTAGTCAAGAGAAACTAGAGAAAATCGATCTCAAATGAGAAATCTAAGAATGGTGTACATGTCATTAGAACTTCTTCTTTATTTAGATTAATGTGCTTCATTATGTTGTATAACTTCAGTCGAGTTGACTATCTGTCTATCAATTATTTAAGCTTCTTAACTCGGTGGATTTAAAGTAAATCCTCTCGACAACATTTAGAGAAACTTCTACCTTTTAGAGTCTCCTTAAAATAAGCATTGGACGTTTCTTCGATATAACCTTAGCTTCAATATAACGCTAGCAGAGTTGTAAACATTAAATTGCATCGTGAGTCACGCTTATCTATTTGTATTAAAGGAACTGATAAGTTAATCAATAAAAGTCGTCAAATAAGTTTTAAATATTCGAACGCTTCTCATTGATCGATTTGAATTTAAACCGGCCAATCGCGTAACTGAATGGTTTCGCATAATTTTTAAAAGATTAAAAGACAAAAAAATTTTTCTTATCGATTTTATTGGTCGAGTTAAAAGATAACGTCAGCCATCCGACAGTTTTTTTTTTTCAAACAAGTCGAAACAAGTTTAAAATTTGTTTCGACTCGTTTGAAAAAGACAACGAATTTTTTTTATCCGATAACGAATTTTTTTCTATACAATAAATTTTTGCCTCTCCCAAACGGATTTATCGATAATTATTAATCTAAAATCATTCATTTATATACTTTAAATCATTGCTGATTTTATACGTATTCGATTTTCCGTTTATTTTTCCGCTTAAATGGAGGTTATGACTCTTTCAGTGTCCCCAGACAGATAACGGAAGCTCATCCAGATGTTCCAACATCTTTGCTGAACCAAATCACCCTATCTGTGATAAACAGCTGGACGTGCTCCACTTCTGATGATTGTATCACTTTAGAAGTATGTTTCTGCACCAACAAAACCGTATTCTTACTTCCTACATATAAAAATCTAAATCCTGAATACTTTATCTATTTTTTTTTTTACCAAAAATTCATCCGCAAGGAAACAAATTTACAAAATTTTAAGTCGGTACAGCATTATAAAAATTTTTTAATGGCCGCCAACATAAATAAGCGTGTCTGAATGCAATTTAATCAATTATTTAAAGCGAAATTATCGCATCAAAGGTTATTTCTTTCTCAATAACCGTGCAGGAAATAAATTTTTACAACAATTGAGCGTTAGATTAATTAATAACAATAAATTCCGAGATGTGGCCCCTTTTAAAATTTTATTGTCTGGGACAAAATTAAATTCTCTCACTTGCTGAAGCCATTAAAGTGTTAATAATGAAATCTTAACTATCCTGTCTTAAAATGATGAACGACTTAGAACCAATTTCTGATATCCTGCAATACGACATACAAGAAGAAAAATGATACGGATTTATCCATCCTAAAGGATAAAAAAAAAAAGAAAAAATTTCGAATATACGTTACGTTCGAAAACTCGGATCAAATGATGGCTAACACGATTTCCAGCCAAAGATATGTTTATAAACACTACAAATCTAAGCAATTTGGTTGTGAAAACCTATCAGATAGAAGAAAAAACTTCGAATATACGTTACGTTCGAAAACTATTTCGGATCAAATGATGGCTAACACGATTCCCAGCTAAAGATATGTTTATAAACACTACAAATCTAAGCAATTTGGTTGTGAAAACCTATCAGATCAGAGAGATTTCTTTGCAAAATCCTTACGACTCTTAAAGGAGGGAAAGGTATTGGAAAATGAATTGCCTGTCTGAACGTCTCCACCTCTTTTAAAACTCAAATTGTAATCTTCAGACACTCCAACAAAGTAACGACAATCGAACGGGATTGTTAAATAATAAAACTCAATAAAAATTGTAATAAAATCTAATATTTAAACATGAAAGTTTTAAGAATACATTCCAAACAGCTTCAATTTGAACTGGATGAATCATTCAGATGAACGTTAAATGTGTTTTTTTTTTCTTTAAAAAAAAAATAATAATTTAATCAGTAAATTAAAAAATTCAATAAAATGAACAAATTTAAAGACAATCAATGATAAAATAAACAATAATGAATTATATAAATTTCTCGTTTTGTTTATCTTCTCATAAATTTATTAACCGCTTCTCCTTTAATTATTTACCATTTTATTACGAAGCATCGTTTAATTAATTACTATATTTTATTATCATTATTTTTAATTTCCGTATTAAATATTTTATTAAAGAAACAGTATTAATTTTGTTTAATTAGTTTATCTATGTTAATAGCGAAAAAAAATGGCTTTTTTTTTTTTTGCTGTAGCTAATTTTTAAAAGTATTTTTATTTACGTTAATAAACATCTTTAATTAAATTTTAAAACGATTCTGTTTTAATTGGAATATAATTATTTAAGTTTAATGTTTATTAGTTTCGATTTAATTAAAATATAATGTTTTTTTTTTTACCTATATATATTTGCTTTCGAAAGAAGATAATAATAATTTATTATTATTATTTTTTAAAGTGAAATATTCCTTTTTTCCTGAATGATGGCGTGTCCTTTCGTCAATGATGCTTGACAGTGAAGTATCTTTTACAGGCGTTAGTTCAATTCTGCATTTGATGACATGAGAGATGGAGATGGACGAAAAATGATCAAATACGCTGGAAGTTTGATGTCCACACTTCATGCAAAAACAGAGAGACTTTGATAAATTATACCTGAAACCATGATTTATTTTTAAGAAACAAAACTGGAAAAAAAAGGATCTTTCTCCGAACACATTTCGTATGTCAAATTTTCTTTTTTTTTTTCCTTCCTCTCTCTCTTTCTTTCTAAATAAAAAAATAAAATAAAATCCAGGATGCACAGAAGGATTTTTAAGGCATGCATATAGTAAAAATCGATGGAAAATCTGTTATATGTTCAGCATAAATATTATAATCTATCAAAACTTATCTTGTGGAATATTGGTGTATGTTCTGAATAGTTGTATCTAGCAGCATGGAGCTGAATAAATAGAATGTTTTAAGTGTGTTACTCAGACGGGAGTGTTAATTTAATATTATGGCGATATATATATATAGATGGAAGAGAATCATTAAGAATATTATGAGTGATAAAACACAAAATAACGACTACCTTATCTAGGATAATAAAAACATCTTGATGGAGAAAGAAAAAAAATCTATATTAGTATCGGCATAAAAGTGTGTCGTGTAAGAAATTCGTAATTAATGTTGAATACTTGTTTGGTTCAGAATAATTTCTTAATGATCAGCTTATTACAGAGCCATTTTTTTCTTCTTCTATTTATTCCATTATCTCGATGATGAGAGGGAAGAAATCTTTTGACAAATTGTAGGCAATGACAGCAGATAGAGACGTCATCCATCTTAAAATTTATAATTCATGTTAGAGAGGAGTAACACCAGATGGAGGCACCGCTTTATAAGTTACTAACTTAGCAATAGTTAAGGATCTAGAGGAATTTGCATCAATCCATCAGGAGGAGGAGAAGAAAAATATATTCTTAAAAAAGTCTCTGAAGGATATATAAATAAATCGATTCCGTTCTGTATTAAAATTTTAATGGTTTCTCGTAGATTATTAATATGATCTTTTAATGATATATTTTCTCTTTTATATACATATATGCTGGTATAACAGTAAAGTTTTTAACTGAATCCGGAAGATTTTCGCATTTAGCGAAGTAGGATCGAGTTCTTTGATTTTTATAAAGCATAAGCGGAATTTTCGATTTTGTATTATTAAAGCCAAGAATATAATCGATTTAGAGAGAGTTTTTTTACGAGAAATCCTAAGCTGTGTATGAGATATTTTATCAAAAATAATCGATTTTTGCCTCATGTTTTCCGCAATTTTTGGGTGGTCGAATGAATCCCGAATACCAATACGTTGCAGTATATTAAAATAGTTAATACGTGGGATGAGAATGTGTTTTGGGTCAAAAATTTTTAATAATTGAAGTCTTTGGAATTTTTTTTAATATTATATATTCATAATATATAATGATAAACAATATTTTTTTTGGAAAATAGAAATTTTTTCTTTCTTTTTTAATTTATCGAATTTATGCTTAAAAACTTTTTTCGTCTTTTTAGTAAAGAAAAATTTTGATATTATTTCCATTGCTAATATTATTAAATTATTGCAAATTCTTGAATAAAACATGAAATAATTTTCTTGATGCATTTTGACTTTTATATAAACTTTATAAGTTTAAATAATTTTTATAACTAACTTATAATGTTTTTTTCATTTTGGTATCTTTGCTAATTAATTTAAAAAATCAAAGTAGTTTTTTTTAATAAGCTCGAAAATTAAAGATAAATTTTATTATAAATTATAATAAATTATTTTATAGATTAATTGCCAAAACCTCACATAAATGTAATTTACTGTTAATTGTATAATAGCGAATTTTTCATTATTTCCAGCATAGAAGTGCACTATAAGTGTCTAGTAAAAGAAAAATAATTGTTTGTTTCTTAAATTAAAATAAATGATTAAAATTTAATTTTTAAGAAAGAAATAATGAGAATTTTGATTATTTATTATAATTTTAAACATAAACTTTGTCAATATAAATCATTCTATGATATGACATAAATTTTTTCCACGCCGGCATTTTTATTAATTTTAAAAAATCAAAACGCTGTTTTTTTCGAATAAACTTAAAAAATTAAACATAAATTTATTATAGTATGTATAATAAATCATTTTAAAGACTAATTGTCAAAATTTTACATAAATTTAATTTACTATCAATAAATTGTATATTAGTGAATTTTTCATTATTTCCAGCCTAGAAGTGCACTTTAAGTGTCTAGTAAAGGAAAAATAACTGTTTGTTTCTTAAATTAAAATAAATGATTAAAATTTGATTTTTAAGAAAGAAATAATGAGGATTTTGATTATTTATTATAATTTTAACCTTTATAATTTTTTTCAATGTAAGTCATTCTATGAGGGACTTTTTATAAATTTTTCCCCTTCGGTATTTTTATTAATTTTAATTAATTTTTACCGAATAAACTTAAAAAATTGAACATAAATTTATTATAACATGTATAATAAATCATTTTAAAGAATAATTTTTGAAACCATATAAATTTTTATAGATGCTGCCGATCGTACTGTATACTAGTGCATTTTTCCTGATTTTCATAAAAGTGCAATTTGAGTGTCTAGTAAAAAATTTTCTCTTTTTGTAAACTGAGATGAATTATTAAAATTTAACTTTTTAAGAGAATAAACGGATAGAATTTTGTTTATTGATTACAATTCATAAAATAGAAAAACCAGATTAAATTCGGACAATATTTTATATTTATTTTCGTAACTTTAATCTAAACCGAATTCTTACAGAAATTGAAAAATAAAAAAAAAAGTTAGCATCGAAGTGGAACAGTTGGAATTAGTCAGGGACATTCCGAACACAATTTCGAGCCAGAAACATTCCAAAACAATTTTACAACTCGAGGTTTTTGTGGTCAAATGCACTAAGTGATTTTTTATTGTGCCGTTTACTACTTCATAGTATACTTCTGCCATCCAGACGAGAATACTGATGACTATAGAATATATATATAGAAATTATTGATGGAAATGAATGCCTTGAAGTCACTATAGGTGTAAATGAAGAGGTTATCAGCGGTAAATGGATCTGATGAATCAACTGGGATTGTAAATTAATATTATGGAGTAATTTAGGATATGAATGAGTGTGATGAGAATTATTAACGAAAATGAAGCAAATAATCGAATTTTGTGATGAAAATATTAATTACGTGAGTAAAAATATGCTGAAAACATGTTAAAATTATTCAAATCGAAAAAAATTTCGTTATGTTTTATTCCGGAAACAAACTGTGTGTGTGTAATCATAAATTCTAACTGATAACGTCCTCATAAAAAAGGAGTGACCAATTTTATCTCTCAACGCGAATGAAAAGAGAAAAAAGCTATTTGAAAATTGAATCATAAAAATTTCAAAAGAAAAACTTTCTTAAATAGTTCCAACTTTAATATTTTGGCTACGGAAACTTTAGTGCAATATCTCTGATGAATAGGTCAGTTGATTAATAATGAGATGGATTCTGTTTGATATTGAAAGATGATATCTAAAGTGCATCTCTCTGTGATTGAAAGCAAGCTATTAGATATCAGATGATACAACAAAATGCATCAGAGATAGAAAGATAAGCGAGTTCATGTTCTCTTGGAGAAGACATTAAAAGATAACGTACGTAATACTGCATAGCGAGTCGCTTATCTGCTTTTAAAATCTGTAAATCTTCGTGATATAAATTTAATAATTTTCTATTATTGAAGTAGATAGAAATCTAGATTTATGAAATCATGTTTTAGGTGTAGTCAGCTTTGTTTAGATAATTTATAAACTCCACCCAAATTCACGTAACTCGTAGATAATCCACAGCTCCATCCAACTACGAGTAGAGTGACATTTTTATGATTTTTTTTTCGCTTATTAAAAAAATAATAATAATAAATGATGTGTTTATTTGTTCATTTAAGTATAAAATTATAAATTAGAAAAGTGCAAAAGAAAATAATTACTATACATCAAGTGAGAAAATGAATTGAATGGATGAATGGACTGAGCAATTGTAAACATAACCCAATGTGATATCTTACCTCCAAGGTACAGTTGAAGATAAGTTGTTTGAAGAGGAAGTGTGATGCCCCAGGAGCATAATATCCTTTTCTTTACCTTGAATGAAAGGATAAAAATAGGAACCTAATAACCAATGCAATCAATCAAACATTATTTATAGAGAATAATATTAAAAGCACATCTTGGTTTAATTATATTGCACTTATCACAATTAGCAATATCATGTTGCAGTAACTTGTCAAAAATTATTATTGCTAACTATATTATGTACTTATCACCATTAGCAATATCATGTTGCAGTAACTTGTCAAAAATTATTATTGCTAACTATATTATGTAAACCTCAAAAATATAAGAATAAAAGATAATTTAACTCGTCAAACATTAATTTTATTGCAATTTTAGCATGTAATTCAATCATGTTTTAATGGGATAAATGATAAATTTTTGAATTCTTACATATTCTGCTTATAAGTTAGAAAATTTTAATGTGACGTTTCAAGTAAGATTCCGATAGAATAACAAATATTTACTTAGCAATGAGTATATTATTAATATACTCTGCCATTCACTTAACCAAACCTTGTTATATCATCTCATGTTCTCGTAGATTACTCTCTCTCTGCTCATTAATTTTATTATCTCAGTACAAACCTTCAAAACTACCCAACCTGTCAATGATACAGCAAATATATCTCTCGTTTTAAATAATAATGAATCACGTATAAATCCTCCAGGAAAATTTAATTAACTTTAGATCTTGCCAAAATTTTCTTAATTCGTAAAAGTTCTAATCACTCTTCGCAGATTTCTATCGTCGTTCTGTTTGTTTTTTTAGCCTATCATTTGTAAATTATTAATTAATATTATACGTATTCAATCAAATTTTTAATAAACTAAAGTCGATTTTTAGTATACGCCGAGCAAACAGACGGAAAACGTGATAGCCCGTACGCTTTAAAAATTGTATCAACTTAAAAGATGATTTAATGTCTGTTAAACTAATTAAGTTATTGCAATAAAAATTTTTATTTCCTTATACTGATTGCGAGCTTAATTTAAATGTTTAATTTTATTAGGATTTAACAAATAATTTTTGTTTCATTAACTTAAACGTTCCGAACTTATCGGAAGCGTTGTAAAATTCGGAAAATGTTTAATCTAAATGCAAACAGTAACCATCAACTTTGGGTTATTCGACACTTACAAGCTTGGAATGGATACTGAAAGATATAAAACTCTTTAAAATTTTTCGATAATCTCTTAAGTTGTCCTAAGGTATCGTTTATCATAATTATCCCTATTTTCTCCATTTTAATACGTTTTATAATAATTCCATTTTACTAATTTTCTTCGTTTTTGGAATTATATATGTAATTTCTTTTTCTATTCATAAATATTTTTCGTATTAAGAATAGAAAAAGTAGCAATTTTATCATTTTATTATCATGAGATCCCCATTATTATAAACTTAATGGCTGCTGTTTAACATTCCATATTTGCATTTTCTTTCAACTTTCCTGATAATTTAATCCACGATAATTACTTAATTTGGATATTTTGTGATCTAAAAAATAAGTATATATAATTTTACTTCGTGAAAATGTTAACAAAAACAAACATGTGTTACAGGAACCAAAAAATAAAAAATAAAAAATTCGCCATTACTCAAATTTGCTTACAAAATTCACTCATTTTTAATTCGGAAGAAGTTTAAAGGAGGAGAAAAAGGAGAAGAAGAACAAAATGTGTAGAAAGTGAAAAGATTTCAATACAGAATTGTATCGATCTGCAAATTTGTTAGGGCCATTGCCAGTTTTTGGATAAAATGGAGGAGAAAAAGGAGAAGAAGAACAAAATGTGTGGAGAGTGAAAAGATTTCTATACAGAATTGTATCGATCTGCAAATTTGTTAGGGCCATTGCCAGTTTTTGGATAAAATAATTTATCGAAAAAATAATAATCTTTGCTGATCCGCAGAATTGAGAAGAAGGATCATCTCTACTAGAGAAAGAATAATACTTTTTGCGCTGGTATATTGAAGGATTTGCCATGCAGGTGGCTACTTTTTGTGCGAAAAGGGCATGCCATTCACAATTTTTGATACGCTGCAAGCAATCAGTTTAGCAAACAGAAGAGTTTGTTTGCGTCTATTCTAATGAGAAGTCGGAAGTGTTTTGTTGAAACAACTTGTAAACTCTATTGACACTGAAAATACAATGAAAGAAGAAGAAGAAAAAAAAACAACATTAGAAGAAGAATACAACTGATGAAGTTGAAGAGTAACAATATTAAAGTTATTGACATTAATAGTTATTGGAAAATAAATTAAAAGTTTTGCAAATATGGCGGATTTTTTGATACAGTTCCATTCTAATAACATAATATATGGGATTTTATAATTATATTATATATATTTAAAGAGAACAGCAGTAAGAATCGGTTGCTAGCTTTTTCCAGGATGAAAATAGCAGGTGGTAAAAGATAAATCAAACGAAATTGTCAGCATGGAAAGAAAAGAATCAGTGGCCAAGGAAAGTAATCAAAATGGCACCATAAAAATAAATAGAACCAAATAACCGGCATAGTAAGGGCAATAAAAGTATAACTATCTGCTACTTGACTCATAGAAACAAATAAATGGTTTAAAAAGGATCAAATAGGAGCAAAATGAACAGTTGGAGCAAAATAAAGGAGTGGAAAATGATGGCATAGGAAACAAAGGATCCAGAAAAAAACATTCTTAAGAAGAAAGAGAAACCGATGTCTTTCGAGAGAAATAAAGATAAAAATTATCGGCAAAGAAGCGAGAGAATGATTCACTGGACTGAAAAGAGTGACATAGAAAGCGTAGAAAAAAAATGACACCGTTGAAAAACAATAATGACTATACCAAAATAACAAACCAAAGGAGGATGCACAACTTATCCTGCAAAATAAACAAGTCTAATAGGGAAAATTCCATGTCATTCGGCCAAGTAATGCTAAAGTTATCGGTATGAGAGCAAGTGCAGTAGAAACGGTCTACTAAACTAAAAATAATCATGGAAAAATGATACAGTAGAGAAACGGAAATAATTTCGTCGGAATAACAAATAGGGTAACAAATAAGAAAAGAATGTTATTTTATAGAAACAAATTAAACGAGTTAATAGGGAAGAATCGAAACAGAAATAGCATTTTCGAACAAAATGAAACCGAATAATAGGTATATAAAAAAAAAAGAAAATTGATGCTATCGAGCCAGAATAAAGTCAAAACAATAAAAGGGAATAAAAATAAAAAATCCAATGAAACCAAATAACCGACGTAAGAGAAAGGAAAAAATAAAAGGTCACCATTGAAAAAAAATATAACTTATATACATTTCTATAAATAAATAAGCGAAATAAGAAAAAAAGTTGAACATTGGAAAAGATTACGAATTAAAAAATGAAAAAACATTCATAAAAATTGTAATTCGCGTCAGAAAAAAAACATTCATGTAATGTTTACACGCAAATTTAAAAAGCGAATACTGAAAATTTTATAATTTTAAAACCCCGTTATAAAGAACAAGCAGAAAATTGGCATGGTTCTCCAAAAGTTAACAAAACGGAAAAATGGGAAAATATAACCATCATCTCAGAGAAGCAAAAATTCTCTCTTCTTTGCTTTCCTTTTTTTTTTTTTTTTTCTTCTTCTTTTTTTATTATATATTGTCACACTAAGAATCAGAAATTCCGTCAATATTCACTGTTTTAACTCTTTGTAACAAGGTCGAAAGGTTGTTGACTTTACTTGGATGCCGTCCAAGACTCGTATGAAGTTTTTGGTAAGATTGGCGGGACTAAATAAATTCTGTAACACTTTTAAAATGCCTAGCAGTATTGTCGACGATACATTTTAGTATATATCTTCACCCCCGGACCAAAATAAAACCGTCCAAATATAACTTTTTAAAACAGAGAGTCGAACTTGACTGCAATGACAAACGACAAAGAAAAAAAAAGAAAAACAGGATTTGTTTCGTTTAATCTTACCAGCGAAAAACAAATATGCCGAGAGGATGGATAAGATTTGATATTAAAAATTCATACTAATACAAAGAACTATTTGTAGGCGATTTTTTTACTGGGAAAAAAAGACAACAACAGAACATATAATCCAATTATGTTGCCGTTAGAGAGAACTTCCGTCTGATAAAGATAAATAATATATTATAAAGCAAAATAGTAAAAAAAAAAGTTACCTACAGACTAATATTTTACAATTATAAAAATTTACTTAACTTCCTAATGGGCTCTGACATAAAAAAAGGGTACAAAAATTACTCTTTTGATCTAGATACGTCTCGATACTAATGCGGTTGGCTTTTTTACGTCTTTATCTAATTAAACGGCCATTTTTATGTCTGATTTAAACGCATTTATTTGCCGGAATAGTTATAAATATTTATATCAGCGTAACTCTTTAAAATAATAAAAAAAAAAACATTGCATCAGTTATTCTTTAACCGGTATTAATGGACGTCTTTCTTCTTCGTAACGTTAATTATGATCAAATAGGTTGAAAATTTCGCTTCCGAATCGTTAAAAATAACGGAAAAGTGAGCGATTGTACACATAAAAATGAATAAATCTTGCAAGCGTGTATTTGTGTCATAAAATGCGTGATAAATAATGTGGGAGATTGACCCTAACTTTGCGTGCAAACTGCGGTTGGCAGTACTGCTTGCTACTACTTCGTATACTAAAACTATATTAAACATAATAAATACGAAAGCCAGAGAGAGAAATGTTTATTTTTATAATTTTTTTTTTCTTTTCTTTTTCTGTTTAAAATTCGTTTTAATCCAATTTGAATTATTCCGATCTTTTTTTCGGACGTCATTATCATACTGAAAGCTTGTTCCATTCAAAGTATCAAAAGTTGTCCTTGCCAGTCAAATGGAACGACAAAATGTCGAAATGTGTTTGAAAAGAAATTGAAATGAGATCATTTAAAGAGGAAATGGGAATTTGTGAAGTGTCGATGCCCTCTTTTTTTAAGTTTAACAATATATATATAGGCCTATATACTTGATCTCAAGACTTTTTTTTTTTTTTGGTGCCGCTGCTTAGATAATGACGTTTAATCTATCGAATTCTTTCAGCAGAAACTTTATATTTACAGTTACGTTAAAGAGGACTATTCTGGCTTTTTTAAGGAAGAAAACCTTTTTTTATTTATCCACCCGTTCGGGTGTGTATCGGCAAAACAACGTTCTAACGATCGACTTTACTGTTCCCGTTCATCGTACAATTTTCTGACTAGTTGCATGCAATATTTAAATAGCATATAGGAAAAACAAAATTGTTTACATCAGAAAAAACGGGTATTAATTTTAGTTTAATTAAATCTAGTAGAGTAAATAATAAAAAAAATTATATATATATAATAAATTAACTGTCAGTTTAAGTTATCCTTCTTGCCTTTAATACTGCGGTTTCTATCAGTTTAATTTATGTTACAGTTAAAAAAAACGAACTGAGGAAGATTAAATCAACATCGATATCGGTTATTCTCTCATGAAACAATTTTTAAACAATGTTAAAAGGGAAGTAAAACAAAGAAATCTTATGTTGAAAAACAGATGCGGAATCTCTCATATGGTATTAAAAGTAAAAATCACAATCGAAGAGCGCCTCCAAACGGCTATCGGATGAACTAAACTAGTCGTTTGTTTCGTCTGCTGCCATTCGGACGTCTGCTGCCGATCGAGCATCTGCTTCTTGGGAAAATGACGTCTTTAAACTATTTCAAATCGTTTTTTTAGAATTAACAAGATGTATTTAAGTCATTTGTACGTTGTGTTAACTGTTATCTGTGTTCTAGTTAAAAATATAGAATCATTTGCATTCGATGACGAAGAGTCGATCAACATTACAACAAGCTTAGGTAAGATTTTTTACTTTTTTTTTTGCTCTCATTTTTTTATAACTTGCGTTTTTCTCAAATAAACTCCTAACTATTACGATAATTCAAGTAATAATTGCAAATTAACTTCAGCAATTAACTTATTTCGAGCATAGCGTGTTAACTAAACTTTCTAGTAAGAACTGCATAAAGTTAACATTATGCTCCGATTACTAGAATAAAACCTTTTTTTTTTTATGAATGAAAAACGTTCCATGTTTCTAATTGGTTAAAATGCGTGACGTAGTTTAAATTTTCAAATGAAACATTTTCTAATTGATTAAAATTTCGTGACGTATTTTAAAATTACAGCAATAGCATTCGATAAAATGGAATCGTAACAATCATCAAATTTTCGCTTTTATTATTACGTCTCCAATATTGAAAAGTGCATCAAATCATAACGTGTTAGTTTTAATTAAGTTTAACTTAATACAATTATAAATTATAACATACAAATATAGGAAATTCTTAAACATAATGTGGTATAGAATTAATTAAATTTCATAGATGTGGAAGACAGGATGTCATTCCATTATCTGCTTGCTGGATTATCAATAGTTCTAATTGGAATTGTCAGAATACCAGTTCGATAATAGATTGTGAATATGTCACATAGGCCATTTTTCTTTTTTTCCTTCCTTTTAACGTTTATTGATGGTAATAATCTGTAATGGGTTTTATTTATTTCTATGCTTCCGAGTTAAAATTATCTTTGGCGACGATCAATAATAATAAAAAATAAATTTTATGGAAGCAGTCATTAAAATATTGCAATTAAAATGATTATTTTACGCATTTTAAATTTTAATTTAACACGCTAGGTGTCGTAAAATGTTTAATTATGACGTTATTCGAAATTTAAGCGTTTAACGTCATTCGATTGGTTTAAAATCTAATTGGATAAAACTTCACATGATTTTTCTTTTTTAAATTCAAACGATGAAACGTGATTGGATAAGTTTTGAAAGTAGTTAATAAATTCTAACAGTTCTGTATTATGTTATGTTTTAAACTCACTTTATAAACGATTCTGTATAATTATGTTTGCCTTTAATGCTGTTGGAGATTAGCGATTGTATCAATGTAATTTAGTTCATATAGAAAGCGATTTATGTGCGGAAACTGCGATAAAAGCGGGTCATGTTAATCATTTGGCGAATGCATTCACCGTAACCTCTCATCACTTCATACCAGTCTATACTAATTGTATTATCTATTAATAAATCCCTATAAAACTTTAATCGTAAGTACCCTTAAGGTAGTTTCCAAAAGGTTACACATTTTCCGCACACTTGATTCCTTTACTCTGTAACTTCGAATTTTCTCCTTTTGACACGGAACCATACGTGTTCGGGCACTAATGAGCTACTCACGTACATACACATCAAATATAGCGATTATCATACAAAAGAGATTTCTCTTGATAACGCTTATGTGTCAGCATAAGAATGTCTTTCTCTCCGTTTCTGACCTCTTTGCCAATTGACACAGAAGGTTAGTCTGATTTGTCAAAAGTCGTCCGCATTAAGAAGAAATCCGAAGGAACTTCACGTTTTGGACTTATGGGACAACCATACTTGACAACGTTCCAAATATCTTTAATGGAGTTAAGATCTTGACGTATTGCCACGCCATTCCAATGTTAACTTCACTTTTTCCTTTTACATAGCCAATTTTGTCAAATTCGTATATTTCCAATTGTATGTCGACGTTTCTGCATTTATAACACGAAACATTTCTACTTTCAAACAGAATGGCAAACAGTAAGGAAAGTACAATAACCTGTATCCGTGAAATAACGTTAGTTTCCGACATAACAATGGTAAAAATAATTTGTAACGTAACAATAAGAATAATTAAAATAATATACAACAGTTAGTAAGTTGTGCTGTGACGTAACAATAAGAATAGATACAATAATATATAACAATAACAGAGTTGTCTATATCGTAACAACAGGAATACTGTGTTTACAATAATATATGATATATAACTTAACAGTAATATTATTTGTGACAATAATATATAACGTAACAGTAAGATTGTCTGTGACGTAACAGTATGAATAGCTACAATAATACATACTGTAGCTTAACTAAGAATTAATACATAGCTTTACTAAGAATTGGTTGTGACGTAACAATAAGAATAGTTATAATAATGTACAACAATTAATAAGATATGCCTGTGACATAACAATAGGAATAGCTATAATAATATATAATAGTTAGTAAGAGTTGTCTATGACGTAACAATAAGAATAGTTACAATAATATATTGTTTAATATTTAGCAAGAATTGATTGTGATGTAACAATAGAACAGTTACAATCAGGGACTTTCAAATTAATATTTTTGTTTTTGATAGAGAACTTCAAATTTTGACAAACACTAAATCTCGATCTGTATAAAAATATACAAATATATTTTTTATAATGTATTGAGTTATAAATTGAGGCCCCTAAAATCATGAGGCTCGGGGCAGTCCCCCTCTTGCCCCCTCTCTGATAGCCTTACTGAGATATGCCTGTTAAGTAACAATAAGAATAGATATAATAATATATAATATTCAGTAAGAGTTATCTATCACGTAACAATAAGAATAGTTACAATAATATGTAACTTAACAGTAAGAGTTTTCTCTCACGTAAAAAAAAAAAATGTTAATTACTTACGTGACTAAAGATAAGTTATGACGCAACAATTGTCTGTAATGTCGCCATTAACAAAACGTCAAGTCACTAATATTTTTTTTTCTGTTAATAATCACGTTCAGTTTACGTGTCTCTGTTGCTCGTAATGCGATACGTCATTTTCGTTTTGTTTATTGTTAACAGTTAAAAAATCATTCAGACCGTTCGAGTTTCGATAAGCGGTCTTCCTGACGTCATAATCGCATATAAATCACTATAATAGTAACAAGTAACAACAATAATAATAAAAATAAAAGAAACGCATTAATTAATTTTAATTTAAAATATCAAATCGACGTCTTAGTAGCGTATACGATCTCCCATCGCATTTACAGAAATTGGGAAGTTCTAATTGATTACAACAAAATTAAATTCCTATTTGGTAAATATCCGTTGTAATTAAAAGTTTTATCAAGTTTGCATTAGTTTTAACTTAAGGCAAACATAGTGCGCACACACACACACAAACATAATTTCCAAATTATAATTAATACCGCACTCGTGCCTATAACCATTTTATAATGTATAAACCAATTAAATTTCTTTCCTTACAAGCAAAAATTATTCGATTTAATCCTCCCATCGATAGAAAAAAAAATCGAAAGATTATTTTTTTAATCCAAATATATATATATATATATATCTTTCTCTTATTGATAAAATTTAATCAAATACAGTTTTAATTGAAAAGTGCTCGTTTTTTTAATCCCATAGTCAATGAATTTCCTTTTTTTTAATTTAATTAAATTTCCTGCACGGATTTCTGTATCATCTTTTTAAGAAGGAAGAAAAAAATGGAAGCATGCAAATGGAATTTTTTACAAATAATCGAAAATTAATAAAACATAATTAAGAAGATAGTTTTGCGTAACGTAATATATAACTTAACAGTAAGATTGTCTGTGACAATAATATGTAACTTAACAATAAGATTGTCTGTGACGTAACAGTATGAATAGCTACAATAATACATAGCTTAACATTTACTAACAGTTGGTTGTGACGCAACAATAAGAATAGTTATAATAATGTACAACAGTTAATAAGATATGCTTGTGACATAACAATAGGAATAGCTATAATAATATATAATAGTTAGTAAGAGTTGTCTATGACGTAACAATAAGAATAGTTACAATAATATATTGTTTAATATTTAGCAAGAATTGATTGTGATGTAACAATAAGAACAATCAAAGAGAAAGAATAGTTTACAAACTATTCTTTCTTTTCGATTTACCTCCAGTTTTCGGTTTATCAAACAGGTTTGAATATTTAGTTTCTGCTACATTTATTTTTGCTTTTGCAGGGATAAGCCAAACTCATTTGCCTTATAGCAAACAAATGACCTTTTGTTTACATGGAAACCACTCGTGTGTGATTTCAGATCCTTTTCGAGAATGATACCGTTTTCTGGTCAAGTTGTTTGCTTCCAACCAGTTCTTTGGTCACAGTGACGGAATTGGTTTGATGTAAAAGGACATCTTCGATTTTTACTTGACATTTTATCAATTGTTTGTCTTGCCAATGGTAAACTATACATTCGATGCTTCGAGTGTATCATTCTAGATTTACTTTATCAATGTTAGTTTTTTTTAACAATATTAGAAGTTTGTTCCCGTCGATAAATTGACAACTTATAGTAATTATTAGATTTATATAAACTTTATTCGATTTTTTTTTTTTGAGGAGTGAAAACTTCTACAAAAAATAAACAAGTTATGATGAAATATATAAGAACTTGGTATTTTTTATTATTTTTTTAATCCTCTGGCATCATGCCATTCTGAGGAATAAGAACAGATGGTATAATGTAAAGAAAATTCGCCGATTAAACCTCTTTTCGTATGAATAATAACTAGAGGTCATATGCAATTAAATTCCGATGAAAAATATTAAAAAAAAATTATTCTCTCCTCCGCTTTTAATGTTTTATTGGATTGATTTAAGATAAGTAATAGAATTTCGCTTATAAAAAATTATTATTACCTCAAACTGCCGTTTTTTTCGGTTGAAGATTGTTCTAAGTAATACATGCAGCACTGGCACTTCTCGCATTTACACCCCCCCAAACTCCAGCATGAGTAATATTGATCTTAAGCCGAGTTATCCGTTTCTTTTCCTATATATCTCTCCTCTCATAGAGAATAGCCGGTGTCATTTGACGTGTGACAACCTGTCACACTAACTCCGCATATCCTGTCATTAACTTATACCAGGTGATGGACGGTTTGCGTGACAGAATCCAAGGATAAACCAATAAATACACGAGTTTCTTAGATTTTTTTTTTACGTTTAAATTATACAGAAGTAATTCCGAGTTTATTGCAAGATTATGAGTAGTAGATATTATTATTTTGATCGAAACACTCGAACAAGATTTCGGTTTCTCTATTAATCGCAAACATGACTTGATTTATTATTAGATACTTGGCTTGTCCCAATGATACACTCAAGGGAACATTAGTGGAATCCAGGAGAACAGCGATAAAGGTTGTTATATTATGAGATATCCTCTGTTCCTCTAATAGGAGTGAAGTACAAGAAAACTAAAATAAACAAGATAAGGTTGTCAACATAAATTGGTAACAAATGACACAATAACTTTATTATCAGGAAGTAGATCTATACATTCAATACCATTTTTAACGTGACGGCCATTGTTTGATCTACGTTCTAGTTATTATAATTTCAGGTTAGTTTTTTTTTATTTATTTTTTTAATTATAAACTGCGCTATTTTCAGTTGTGTTTTCCTCATTGTCGTCATGCCTTTTGCTATTATTAACATTTGCATTATTTCCTTCAAGTTAATATAAATTCTTGAATTTAATTAAGTTTAATTTAATTTTATAATGATTGTTAGTTTATAAGGAATTTAAATAATTCGTTATAACAGTTGAATTTCGGCATTAAAACTTTGTGTGTTAGAATAACAAACCATTTTAAACAACTGGATATGTGTGTGTATGTAACACTATCTCTGTAACGTAATAAATCACATTTTTGACGACAACAATTCGTTTTGTTTCTTTGTTTTTTAATTACCATATCTCATTTCTCTTCTTACGTTACTTCATCTGAGATCATAATGC
This sequence comes from Olivierus martensii, assembly GCA_000484575.1. NCBI lineage: Eukaryota > Metazoa > Arthropoda > Arachnida > Scorpiones > Buthidae > Olivierus > Olivierus martensii. Next base: position 58,209 of record AYEL01071810.1, read on the forward strand.
TGTAATTTTCCAATTCGTCTAGTCGTGTAATTCTATCATTACATTGATTAGTATAGACAGAACAATTCATGTTATTGATCCTTTTTCTCTTGGTCATTGTTCCCATTTTGACCCCTTATTAGAATATAAATTTAGGTGAAGTTTTCAGCTTTTGTTATAAAGTAATTTAAAAAAAGATATTACAATATTTATATTCGCCATTTGTCCCATTTAAGGGATCATTTCTTCAGTGCGATAAGAAATGAACACTTGCTTTACTTAAAAAATAGGAAATGTTCATATTTTGTTAGATGTAACAAGTGCTCTATCTTTTTTTAGATGTAGTAAGTGCCTATTTTTTATATTAAGTGTTACAAGTGCTCATCTTTTATTATATTTTGCAAATATTCCTCTTTTGGCTATGTATAACAAGTTCCTATGTTTAGTTAGATATAACAAGTACATATCATTATGTAGCAAATGCACATTTTTAGTCATAGCAACTGCTACCATCTTTTGTTAGATAATAGTAAGTGCTTATCTTATATATTAAGTGTTATAAGTGCTCATCTTTTGTTATATTTTGCAAATATTCCTCTTTTGGCTATGTATAACAAGTGCCTATGTTTAGTTGGATATAACAAGTACATATCATCTTTTTATATGTAGTAAATGCACATATTTAGTCAGCAACTGCTACCATCTTTTGTTAGATGTAGCAATTGGTCACCATCTTTTGTTAGATGTAGCAATTGGTAACCATCTTTTGTTAGATGTAGTAATTGGTCACCATCTTTTGTTAAATGTAGCAACTGGTTACCATCCTTTGTTAGATACAGTAAGTGCCTATCTTTTATATTAAGTGCTTATCTTTAGTTATATTTTGCAAATGTTCTTCTTTTAGTTTTATGTATACCAAGTGCTTATGTTTAATTAGATATGTAACAAACTCACATTATTTTTTATATACAGAAAATGCACATTTTGTTATATGTTGCAACTAGTCATCATATAACAAGTGCCTTTTTTGTTAGATGGAGTAAGGTATACTTTGTCAGGTATGATAATTACCCATCGTTTTTTATATTTTACAAATGCATATACTAATATTAACTTTGTTTAGGTACAATAAGTGCCTGTGTTTAGTTATATATAATAAGTACATATCATCTTTTATATGTAGCAAATGCACATTTTTAGATATAGTAACTGGTCACCATCTTTCATTAGATAATAGTAAATGCCTATCTTTTGTTAGGTTATAATAAGTGCTCATCATTTTCTGTACTCAGCAAATGCTCATCTTTCTTTGTGTAGCAAGTTTCTATATTTTTGTTCCTATAACAAGCACTCGTCATTTGTTACATGTACAGAATCTGCTCATCTTTTGTTCGACGTTGCAACTGGTCACCATCTTTTATTGTGTGGCAAGTGTTCATCTTTTGTTATTTGTAGCATAGCATCTTTTATTATTGTAGAAGAGTTAATCACGTAACTATAGTAAGTAAACAAAACAGAAAATTTTAATTTATTATTAATTAAATTAAAAATTCTGATAAATATTTAAAATTCCTACACGCAATATTTTAAGAACAAACATTTAGTTTATTTATTAGAATCGTAATTAAAATTTATTGCTGTAATCGCTTAACCAAACAGTTTTCTTTTCTCTCTCTCTCTCTCTCTTTTCGTGCAAACTTCTTTTAACAAGAAAACTGTTTGGCATAGAATAATTAAAAACAAAACTTTAAAAATTATTTCTCCAGAGTTTAGTATTTTTAAAACATAAAAAAAAATTGTTGTCAAGTTGTATAAATATTATCTTTATTGCCATTTCATATTAGTGTAGATTGGATGGATGCACGCTGATCGATAGATGATATCACTGAAAGTACAATGACATCATCTAACGATCACAACGCTAGCAGATTTCCTACACAAATAATACTGTAGTAGCACACTCGGTGGAGGAATACATTAATCATAACTAAAATACAATTTTCTCTTTCCCAGTACGTGTTATATCGATATTCTGTTAATGGTATCATTACTATATCTGCATAAATCTTACGTCGTTTGGAATAACCATCTTAATATTTTATTCATAATTTATACGTGAAAAGGTGAAAAAAAGAAAAAAACCAAACAGGAAAATACTTCCAAGGATTTAAATTGAGGAAAAATGATAAATACGTGTACACACGACAAAATAAACCGTACAGGAAGTTTTAAGAGGAAACTTACCAAACTAATGATTTATGTTAAGTTGAACGGTTGATTTAAAATAGCTTTCACATGTTTAGCATTCATTGGGGAAAGATAGTAAAGTGAAAGACGATTCTAAAATGCAAGTATATCAGATATCTCCAGTAACATCCCTACTGTTAGTCACAGCTGGTGACTTCAGAGAAGATGGAGATCGACTCGAGAGCCAGCCTTCTGTTTATATTTTCAGGATAAACATGCCTTATTCACGAAAACAACCATAATGCCAGTTTTTGAGTTAAGAATTTTGAATTTTGAAAATTTTTTCTCTTCTCGTTTCTTAATATTTTATACATAAAAATATATTTGGATATAAATAATTATTGTAATTACAGCATAAAATATATAATTTAATTTATGTTATTTTCGAAAATTTTTACGAGAAAAATCGGTTGGATATTTTTTTAGAATAATTTATTAAAAATTGTCACGCAAAATTGCACACCGTTTCTTACTCCACGATAAACATAAGAACGGATGAATTGGCAGAAACACGTAAAGATAACCTAGTAAAATAAATGCAGAACAAAATCCGAGTTATGTCTTTCGTGACAATATGTTAAGCCAAGTTCAAAAAAAAAGAAGAGAGAGAATAAAAAAAAACGGTAGGAGAACCTTTATCATAGTAATCTTCCGAAATGCAATACGTTTACTGCAACCTTACACAATCTAGTTGCACAATCATTTTTTTTTTTGTGTGTGTTTTTTCTTCTTGCGCTCTTTCTTCTTTTCTCTTCTTTTTTCGTTCTACATATTCGCAATAATAATAATTTTAGAGAAGAAAAGTAGCCAGTTGTATACTTATTTACTTATTTTTTTAACTTATACATTCGTTACACAGACAAAAAAAATTTTTTATGGTGTTTTGTAAACTAAAAATTTAATGACGAAATTAATTTCGCGTGTCACCACTTTTATTAATATTTAATGAAAAAATTTTTGCAGTTTGTGTGATGAAGATATATACTGTATATATATATACTGGTAAATAGATTAAGTTTAACTACTTAGAAAGTTTGTGATTGGCGTTACAGACTGCACACAAATCACATTTGGACAAATCCCGCAGGTGACAATCTGAGAATCTCTCTCTCTCCATCGATATTCGAATATCAGAATAAATTAAACCGATATAACCAATTTATTCGACGTTTAATTAAACATTTTTACTCGATTTAAAAAAAAATAATCGATGTTTTTATTTCTATTTATACTTTTATATTGAAAATATATATACAGTATATATATATATATATTATATCGAGAGGGATCACATTTAAGCATTTTTACTCGATTTTTAAAAAAATAATCGATATTTTTTGCAAGTTTTTAGGGTAATTAAACATTTTTACTCGATTTTTAACAAAATAATCGATATTTTCATTTCTATTTATACTTTATATAATTTATATCGAGAGGGATCGATTTCTGTTTTTACCGTTTCTATATTATGATGAAATATATAATCCAGAATAGAATTTCAGATTTTTATTTATTTATTTTTTATATAAATATATATACTGGGAGACATTTATACCCCGAAGACATTCATTTTCTCGAATTTCTGTTTCCACTGCTTTTAAGAATCGTTATGCCATGCATTAACTGAATTTTATCTACTCCTTTTAAGATGAAAGTTTTGACTTCAATTTAATTTAGCCGTTGATTCTTTGCTATGTGGCTTTTCTTTATCTTATATACCGCATTTTGTTTTGGGATAAAATTAAATTTTTGGGGTATTCGTTTCTGTCTAGCGGCCTTATAAAAATTTGTGCAAGTATATAAACCAATTTTATGCGCAAATTAACCGCATAATTTGCCCGATTTTTAAAATTTCTTACGATTAATCGATGCCAGAAAGTAAAAATCTAAGTAGATAAAGCGTGACAGGTTTTTGCACCATTGCTGGCAAACTATATAAATCTTTTAAATAATATTGAGTAATATAAATGCAAATACGGTGTAGATGCTGTTAAAACTAAAACTAATGGTTAATTTATAGCAGGAAGGAAATCTTAAGTGCGATTAATCTACAGGTATCGATTGGTTATCGTTAATCCGTGTTGGGTAATAACTAATGCAGGGTTTATATATTCGATATTTACAATTATGCTTATTGACCGAAGTTATTAATCACTTTGTTGATCAAATAAACCTCATATTTAATTGTTTTACTATGGTAATATGTTTGGTTTAAAGATTACAAGTTCGCAGGTTGGGGTGTTTGTCGCGTAACCTGTTTTATTCTCTATGTTCATGACAAAAATCCGAGTTGTTGATATCAGTCGAGCAAAAAGAAAACAAAAAAAAATTGTCTCCAGACGGAATAAAACCCAGCTCAGTTGATATTGTCTATACACAAGAGAGAATCAGTCATGAATGTTGCATATGGTCAATCTTTTCGTGACCACAACTCTCTTTTCTCTGAATTTATTTACTCTCTTCCTTTCGATGTTTACTCATCTTTTTTTGGCTCATATTGCTGAAATTTTAGATTATTTATTGCGTATTTTCTCGTGTAATGCAATATATATATATATCGTGAATTATTCTTCTGCTGTTTGAATAAAATATTTTCTTTTGCATCGCGATTCAATCTTATTTTTTCGAAAAGGAGGATAGTAATTTTTAAAATTCGCGTAAATCGGCTGCTTAGACCTCTTTCGATAAGAAGTTTCTGGCATATCCGGGCGATCGATTAACTGCTAGCAGTTACGGATATCCGTTAGCATCCGAATTTGCCATGAAATAAATTCATTCCTGGATTTAGAGATGATAATCTGTTTGCCGGTTGCAACTGTCATCTTCAGTCACATCTGATATCAGCCAAGAAAGTTAATCGATTTTTCTCAGTTTCTTTCCTTTCTTTCTCTTCTTCTTTTAGGATATTCTTCCACAACTTTCAGTCACGCATTCTACTTGGTTCCAATAGAAAAGCGTAGTTATCTCAGCAGTTTTCTACCAAAAAGAAACACGCCATCCCAAGTCGTTTCGTATCATCTCTCGTTTTGATTATCTCCAAGTCTGAGCGTGATTTCCCAGCAGGCGATTGCATCTCATCCCCCACGAGATATTCTTCTATTTGTGGATATGCCCAAGTCAACTGGGAGAACTATCCTTAAAGAAAAAAAAATAAATAAATACACATAAAGGAAAGCATAACACACCTCCACCGCCGTGAAAAGTTTCATCTCGAACGATTAAAGCCATAATGGCATGCACATAAAAAAAAAAAATCTCTCGAAACAATAGTTTTATCGAAATTCCATCTTGGATTAATGATTTTTTACTCGGAGAAAGTCGTTGGTAAAGTTGCATTAGCACGCAAGACATCCTTTGTATTTAGTCAATTTAAGCAATTAGTTAAGAACAATGATTAGCGCGGTTCTCTGCCAGTCTGAACTACTCTAATCTCCTAATTAAACTGATCTAATTTAACTACATATTCCTGCCCGTATCAGCCTTCTGATCGCATCATTTTAAGCTAATAAATTGATACAAATCTATCTACCAGTTCGAATTTATTAAGTCGTTTTTTTGCGGTTTGCAATGCGTCAGAATTTCAATTAAACTCGATGTATACCTGAGTGGCACTGTATAAAAAAAAGTTCTTAAGCCCTGTTTGTCATTCTAAATACCGTTTCTTGTCAATATATCACAACATAAGTCGATACGACACATATATATTTTGCCGCTGTTGTGTAGTCCACATATAGTCACGTAGGTTTCCTCTGCAGAGTTGATGGATCGTACGCCGAATAAACGTGTCAAAAGAAACAAGAAAACTCTATCTCCGTCGACGTAAAGTAACCATCGACGACCAAGCAGGATGAGAAAGTCGGTCGTGCAGCGAAACGTCTCTCTTGTCAATTGGATGAGCGGTAGAGGACGCATGACGCATTTTTATCTGCTTGGCAGCCAGCAACAATGCCTTTCTACAGCATACAATAGCTTGAACGATGTCTTTCTCTGGGCGTAACGTATTCTTTGCACTCTCACGCTACCCCATCCTTTTTAAAAGTCGATCTGATATCTTCAAAAAAAAAAAAGAAAGGGTTTAGAACTTTTTAAATGTTTAATTAAGTAGATTGGCTGGCAAATATATTCTGTATAGAGTAGTGGGCCCATTAAACTCCATTTTTATCTGTTAGAGTGACACACAAACGCATTGGCCGTTGTAGCATTGTACAGAAACCAATTTGGAGTCCGTGTAACGTTTCCTTAAAGGCTAAACAAAAAGTCCAAATTCAATAATACTCCTCCTCTTGAACACTATCTGGCTATTTTCTGTAGTTTGTCATCAACTGATCACACTATAACTGATCACTTTTGATAGGTTTATCTGTTAACAAATTAGCGATCAATACGATTTTTATTAGGCTCACAAAAAAGAAAAAAAATATAACTCGTAAAATTTCTTTACGTATCTTTGAGGAATTTTATTAAAATATAATAGAAAGTAAAAATGAATTTATTTATTTTTTTTTTTTACTTATTTTTTCGGTTAGAAACTTTCTTTTAAAATATATTTATGGTCTGAATCCTTTCAAAAATAACCGATTCGAGTAATCAGTATTATTATTATTATTACATAATTTATAGCACGAAATGTACAAAACTTAATATAAAATTAAAAAAAAAAAAAACCATTTTTCTTCTCACTTATACGAATTGCTGATTTTTGACGTGGGTTTCCACTTGTCAAAGCAAGATTGAGAATGTCTGGTTGACATTTAACTGTCAAACTAGAAAGATCTCGTCTAATATCATTTGGATCATTTATCAAAAGAAGAATTTCAATCTTCCTTGACGGGTGGACAAGACACAGACAAAACTTATATTTCAATTGAAATTTAAGCTTTCATTCATAATATTTTAGAGCTTAGACATCATTTTTTTTTATATTAAAAAGTTCTTTAACGGTATAACGAATATAACGTTGTGATAGCACGAGAAGTCATTACGGTAGTACATCAAAGATATGGAAATGTTATTGATCTACTTAAAGTTACTGCTCCAATCTTCGCTGGACCAAAGATCTCTCTCTCTCTCTACTAACGACATTGCTTCATTTGTCAATAGTTAGATTAGATCCACCCAATGCATCCAATCATGTCCAGTATGACAAAGCTAAGGTTTCCTTTCCCACTCGATATTGTTCTCAACATATTTGATCTTGCCTGTGATAAATGACAAAATCCTAGTTGGATAATAAAGAACGTTTAATTGGAATAAAGTTTTAATGGTACTTTTAAGGGAATTTGAACTAGCTTATCTCCAACAGCTGGACTTAATCCGAGATGTTCTAGAGAGGGCTATATAGAAAGCGGGCGTTATAAGCGAGTGAGTTTCTTATGAGTCCCAGCTATCTGATCCGTAGTCTGAGACGTATAGAGGATGAAGTGACGCGATATCTCAAAAGCACAACGGAATTCAGGAGGTCTAAAGCGAGATCTCCCTACCCCTGACAGAGTCGACTAGCGGCATTCTAGTGTAACTCGAGATGACGTAAATTTGTCGGCTGAGTCGACGATTTAGTGGACTAGGGTGAGTTAAGATGGGGTGAGGTCACGCAATCGTTGAAAAACAGTCTGCTGGAAAATTGCTCTACAGAAAACAAACTGAATATACTACTCTTTTAACTTATTCTAATGATTAAAATGATCTGTGCTTCATATTTTTCCGAAAGTATTTTCTATTTTAGTTGTCGAGATAGCGAGAAGTGTTCGGGTTTTTAGAAAACTTATTATTTTTTTTTTGCCTCCCGGCTGAATATCACTAAGAGAAGTTATCCCACCTTTGCTATAAAATTATTTTAAAACATTTGGCATTAAATTGGAAAAGAAAACTATAGAAACTATATTTATAAATTTTTTTTTATTTTTCAATTTCTATATAGTTCCCCCCGATAAATATGTCCATACCAGATACAGTAGATTGCACTTTTTTAATCAAAAATTTTATATTGAGAACAATTGTCACTTTAAAAACAATTTTTTTCTTTCATCATCTTTAAATAAAAATAATTTTATAGCTTGTCACTGAGGTATCAAATGTATCTAATTCAAAACTAATCTTAAAATTCTCAAATTAATAAAATCAAAATCAGCTTAAAATTATTTATAAAAATTAATTTAATTTTTAGAGAAGAAAAATGTCGAACTCCTATTGAATTATAGAAATTATTTATTTTTTTTTTTTCCATAAATTCGTAGCATCGAATTCACATAAACCGAAAATTTATATATTTTGTTTCTGCATCGATTTCAATTTAATTTTGCACAAAACGATCGTTTTAATAATTGAAAACTGTAAGCAGAAAAGTCTTTATTCGTGATATAAGCTATTTAATAAGCTAAAGGCAATAAATAGCACGAAATTTTTCTGATGAATCTATTGAGTGAACATAATTATTTGTTCCCATCATTAAATTCTTAAAAATTAATTGTATTCATTAACTGTTTATAACTTTATCTTCTATAAATTAATTTTTGTCTCATTCTTATGCTTACATTCGTCCTCTTTATAAATATATATATATATAAATTAATTATTAACTTTAATATTAATGAATTTCCAGCGATTTTAATATTAATGTAACGATAATAAAGTATAAATAAAATATTTTTTGCTTGTATACTTGATTATATCAGATTATTTTGTTACTAAACAAACAGAGATGCTGCACACCGTTTCAAGCATCTATAACTGAAGATAAACTTTAAAAAAATTACTATAATAATAATAATAAGTAATTTATGTAATGATAAATCTTTCGAGATACCTGAAAACAATATAAAAAGTAAAACAATTGTATTATAACCGTTTCTGAGAACTTTTAATCTGTATTTTTGTTACGCCACACGATTAAATAAACTACAGATTCTCGAGCGTTATGCTTCGTTGATAGAAATGAGAGTTATCTTTCGGATCCTTGGTAAACAACGATGCTCAAAGAAGAAAAACAAAACACTTAGACCTGAAATAAGTCTTTCTTTTTATAATACCGACCTCGCATCGAAGGTCGTAAACCTCTCACATAACAGGGTTTGGTTGTGAGGATGTTCTAACCTCGACCTGACCCTCCGATAGTGATGAGTGAAATGAACTAACTAATCGATAAGCGTGGCGTTCTTCCGACGCCCATTTTTTTTTTTCTATAGAAAAACTTCCACATAGAAAGATGAATGCCAAACATGACCTACTCCACGTTACCATACTTCCGTGCTGCCCTCGTTTAACCGTTTAACGAGCGCACCATTATTATACCCCAATTTGCTTTCATACGTCATTAAAATCGGAAATAAATAAATAAATACAAATATATTTTTGACGTATTGAGAGAGACGCAAATATTTATATAAATACAAATCGATTAATCGATATCGGTAGCTCGCTTTTTCGCAGATAAAAATCGTAAATTGTCGACAATTCCAATTTCGTCACTTGACACTCGAGAGTAGTTATTAATAGCTCGAAAGTTTTAATAATCATTCAGCGTTACTTCCTGGTGAAGGATACGAATTTCTATAGATAGAAATTATTATCGAATTTAATCGAGATAACTCGGATTCCGGAAATTTGGTTTGATTTTCCAATGATTGGTGCGGCGATATCGACGTTAACTACGATTATTGTCAAAGGGTTAATTAGATTGGTTATGAGATCGTCTATTGTAAATCGTAATCTAAGATAATTCAGTGCTAATCAAAGGCGATTATGCACCTTGGAATCGATAATTCGAATGTTGTGCATGTCATAAAATGATATTATCGATGTCGACATGAATCTTAATTAATTAATTAATTTTTCTTAGATTATACACGCTTATTGCGATATTATTTCATTAAATATAAAAGCGGAATTTAAAAATTCCATTAGAAAGAACAGATAAATAGAAGCAAACTATATATCCTAAGGCAAATCCAAACATCTTTTACAGAAATTACAACTCAAAAACGATGTTGTAACTTATCTATAATTAACCGCTTCTCTTACACACTAAAAAAAAATACAAACAACCTGTTGTTTTTCTTCAAATGTAAGAGACGGTGGGTGAGATCAGAAAAGTTTCTTCTCTTATGATAGTGAAAAACGATCTTCTTTTCGATTTTTTTTATCCCATTGCTTAATGTTGTCCGAGTGTAGAATGAAAAAAGACGTGAAGGAGCAACACATCTACAGCTGCCATGTCAGTCACTAGCGTTATTTCTCACACTGTGTTAGACACCCCTCATCTCTAATGTTCGAAAGGGAATGGAGTGTCCATTAGATGGTGGATTTCACACTGTTGATACATTTATCAGGTCGATTCGAAATATATTAACAAAGCTTAATACACTAACGGTACATAAATCTATTTTCTATTAGATATATATCCCGAAATTTTGATCAATTAATTAAAAATCAAATATGTATAATTTCGTCTTTCTATCCCTAGATTTAATACGAAAACTCTTGAAAGCGTTTAAATATTTATAAATGAGGAAATATTGTAAAACTATAATACGAAAAATTCCGTCCGAAAACCATGATAAAGAAGACATTAAATAGACATGTAGGAAGAGAAAGCAATTCATCACTATAGACTAGCCATTACTCATTGACAAAAGCAATAAACCAAAACATCCATTCAACCACATGCAGAAAACCATAAAAATTCACTTCTCAAATTCATAATAAATATGGTATCGAAAGAATGTAGTCACGGTACCAAAACTATATTATATACAGTAGTATCCCGAATCTAATTTTATCAGTTTAGGAATTGAGTAAAAAAAAAAAAAAAAAACTGTTGAAATTTATTAACGAATTTTATTTATGATTTTTTACGCGAACATCAAGATTTACGATATAATGTATTCATCTCATTTTACGATAATTTATTTTAAATTTACGACGTAGTTATCGTCGTTTTATAAAGATGTAATGACCATTCATAAACACTGATCATATTTTAAAGTACAAAAAAAAAAAAGACATTATTAATCTTAAAATTGATGAATTTAATATAAATTTTCGAAAAACGTGTTATGCAAAATAGTTAATTATTTATGCAAATTAACGAAATATATATAATTTTAATCAAAACTAACACCTAAATTAAAAATATATCAATATTGACGAAAACGTGAAGTCTTCTCCGACACTTTAAACTCAATATTATACTAATATTAGGATAAAGTAGACGTGACAAACTGACAAGGTAAAGTAGAAATTTCCAACTGACGAATTTCTTCACCTGATTTGATTAGATGAACGAAGGCATCTGAACATCAATAATTGAAAGAGGAGTTTAGTGGCTTCAGGCACTTCGAAAAATTTTTCTAACAGTTTTGTTTCGAAGTTGAAAAAGTAAGCTTGTTTCTAATAGCAAAAGCAACAACAAAATTTCGTAGCGTATTTCTTAATTTTCGAACACAAACGTGGAAAATAAGATTGTTTCATCGATGACATTTTAGCTATTTTTAAATTAAATTATAAAATTTTTCTTATTTATATTAAAAATAAGTAAACGAGTATTTTTACAATTAATTTTTTCTTCTGTGTACTGTTCAATAATTCAATTTAATCATACTGTTCATTTATCTAGAAGAATTAAATGAATGAATTAAAATTAAATTTTGCTATTTTCCTGTAGGGGAGACTGGGGCTTGAATTAACATGGATCGGTTGTAACAGAAGCCAATACTCATTCCTAGTTTTCTCAAAAATCTTGAAATTTCACACGAAGATGCATAGTAAAGGTTACTATCTGACTACATTTTTCTCAATTAGCTGAAGCAAATGTAACGCGATTGATTCAATAAAAACGTTTTAAAAGCGACATAACTAAACAAACAGCTTGGTTTAAAAATTATCATAAGTCCATTTCAGTTGTTAGTAATTGCTCATGTGTAGTAGCAATGTAATAATTTTATAATATAATAGTATAACTTAACCTAACTTCACTGTTGTATATAAAGTCTAACTGTGATATTATCTTCCAAATCAAAATGGTGGAAACTGGAGCATGTTGTAACATGCTCCAGGTTCCACCATCAGTGTGCCGATTCACAAATGTCAAATATCCAAGCAGTAGCAGTTCAGATGAAGAAAAATATTTTAATTTCATGTGTAATGATGTATATTAGTTGAGAACTTTTAATAACTATTCTTGACTATAATAGCGGGGAAATGAATTCAATGCAATGGATAAGAAAAGAAGTGATCCCTCCCATGTTTGACATAACTGTGATTCTGATTATTCAACAGATGATTAAATTGACTATATCCTAAAATTTAACTTCAAAAAAATTAAACACAGGCTATATTTTCTTGAAATTTTGTAGTGTTGCAACCTACTTCACAAGTGTTACAAACTACCCAGATAGAGAGGTAGGTTGAAACCTTTGACATCATTCAGTAAATTATTTTTAAAAAATTCATAATTTTAAACGTATAAAATCTGTTATGAACTGGTGAAGAGCTTACTAAATGGTCTTTACAATGGTGTATTTGTTATTTTGAAGTTTTTATAGCGTGAAATAAAGTAAACTGTCTCTCTCCTATATTAAAATTGTGTCATTTTACCGTACATTGAAATTTATACATTTTTATTTTATTTATACTGGAACAATGTACAACTAAAAATAGGAGACGTTATCTTCAGAAAGTTATTGACATTTATATTAAGTTATAATTTTATTATTGAGATCTGATTAACCTGACCTATTAAAACATGAAAGAATCTATTCTTTTAAAGAATAGATTAATTCATCAATATTTGTTTTATAGAATGTTTAATGCTTCGACATTATCAATTAAATTTTTTCACTCTTTCTACTATAATAACAAAACCGATAACATTTTTGTTATTTTTGTTTGTTTGATAAAAAAAAAAACACAACAACATAACAAATAATTGGCATTTAAAAGCTATTTTCTCGTTAGTTCTACTACAGTAACAATTTTTCCGATGGTAATCCCAGTAATTTTGCTTTTAATCTGTTGTTTTAACAATTTCTGATAGATTTTTTATAGAATGTATAATAATTCGACATTATCAATTAAATTTTTTCACTCTTTCTACTATAATAACAAAACCGATAACATTTTTGTTATTTTTGTTTGTTTGATAAAAAAAAAACACAACAACATAACAAATAATTGGCATTTAAAAGCTATTTTCTCGTTAGTTCTACTACAGTAACAATTTTTCCGATGGTAATCCCAGTAATTTTGCTTTTAATCTGTTGTTTTAACAATTTCTGATAGATTGTTTTATAGAATGTTTAATGCTTCGACATTATCAATTAAATTTTTTCACTCTTTCTACTATAATAACAAAACCGATAACATTTTTGTTATTTTTGTTTGTTTGATAAAAAAAAAACACAACAACATAACAAATAATTGGCATTTAAAAGCTATTTTCTCGTTAGTTCTACTACAGTAACAATTTTTCCGATGGTAATCACAGTAATTTTTCCTTTTAAACTGTTATTTTAACAATTTCTGATAGATTGTTTTATAGAATGTTTAATGCTTCCACGTTATCAATTAAAACTTTCCACTGTTTCTACTATAATAATAAAACCGATAACATTTTTGTTATTTTTGTTTGTTTGATAAAAAGAATACAACAACAACATAACAAATAATTGGCATTTAAAAGCTATTTTCTCGTTAGTTCTACTACAGTAACAATTTTTCCGATGGTAATCCCAGTAATTTTTCCTTTTAAACTGTTATTTTAACAATTTCTGATAGATTGTTTTATAGAATGTTTAATTCTTCCACGTTATCAATTAAATTTTTTCGCTGTTTCTACTATAATAACAAAAATCCTAACATTGTTTTGTTTTTGTTTATTTGATAAAAAAAAAAAATACACTAATAACATAACAAATAATTGGCACTTAAAAGCAATTTTCTGGTTAGTTCTACTACAGTAACAATTTTTCCGTTGATAATCCCAGTAATTTTGCTTTTAATCTGTTATTTTAACAATTTCTGATAGATTGTTTTATAGAATGTTTAATGCTTCCATGTTATCAATTAAAACTTTCTACTGTTTTCCACTATAATAACAAAAATGTTAACATTCTTTTTTTTTTTTGATAATTCCACTCTTTTCTATTATAAGAACAAAAATACTAATATTCTTTTTGTTTGATAAAAAATACAATAACAACATAACAAATAATTGGCATTTAAAAGCTATTTTCTCGTTAGTTCTACTACAGTAACAATTTTTCCGATGGTAATCCCAGTAATTTTTCCTTTTAAACTGTTATTTTAACAATTTCTAATAGATTATTTTATAGAATATTTAATACTTCCACGTTATCAATTAAAACTTTTCGCTTTTTCTACTATAACAACAAAAATTATAATAATTTCTAACCGAATTTTTTATTAATAAAATTATGCATTGATGCTACTACATGAATGTTTTTTTTTTTAATATAGTAAAAATCTTTTATTGACAACAGAAAACAAAATTTAATTTTACTACTATTACAATAACATAATCGTCGAAAGTTTCACGTCGTGCTATATTAACAACAAAATCATAAGTGAATTTGTCATTAGAAAATAAAGAAAAATCTACATATTCACCGCTTGAACGAATCAAAAAATAAAAAATAAAAATAAAAAAATAAAATGATAGCATGCGGTAATGCTATTATAAAACTAATTCTATTACAGTAGCAATTTCTTCAATCCAACTTCCAATTTATTTTTTATTTTTTATATAGCTAGTTAGTTATTGCAGTAAAAATATTACAAGAATTTTTCTTTCTTTCCAAAGATTTTTTTTGGGGGGAAAGTAAATTTGTGCTAACTTTATTATTTTAATAATTGTTTTTTTTTTATAGATCTAACGATGATTTTATTACGATTAATACCGTTATAGCAACAAAACAGATACGTTTCATGATTACTCGGCAGGAGAAAGAGAAAGAGAGAGAGAAAAATCGAGTTTTGCGCCGATGCTACTACTACAGTAATCATTAGTTTAGTATTCATGGATAATAAATAACTATTACATCAGCAATTATTTCATATTATATTTTGACTTGCTAAATTAATGATAATTTCCATTTTCTGTCAAGTCATTTATATTCCAAATGCGAATATAATTGCTTTAAATTAAGTTGTTTTTAAATAAAATTTCGATTTGTTATTCGAAGAATAGTCTGTTAATTAGTGCTATAATAGCAAAAATCGTTTTTTTTTTTTCCTTTTCATGTTAAAATAACATTACAGTATTCGACTATTAACTCTTAATGTTTCCAGTTAATTTCTTAAATTAATTAGATAATCGATTAGTGGTTAATCGATTTTATGGAAGTTAAAAAAAGTTATTAATTATTTTACGTTAAATTAGTATAATATATGAATGCGTATCGATACTACTGTAGTAATATCAAGATAAAACGAAAAAAAAATTCGTTTAAATTACGTTTCCAAAGTAAATTGTGTTACTATAATAGTGTCTGTGAAAAAGTAGATTATGTTAGTATAGTAGTGTCTGTGAAAAAGTAAAATTGTGTTACTATAATATTGTCTGTGAAAAAATAAACTGTTTGTTATGGTAGTGTCTGCGAAAAAGTAAACTGTTATTAATAATTGTGTCTGTGAAAAAATAAATTGTATTATTAAAGTAGTGTCTGCGAAAAAGTAGACTGTGCTACAATAGTTAGTGTCTGCGAAAAAGTAAATTGTGTTATTATAGTAGTGTCTGTGAAAAAGTAAACTGTTTGTTATAGTAGTGTATGTGAAAAAGTAAATTGTGTTATTATAGTAATGTATATATATAAATATAAAATCATTTGAATCTAAAATTATTACATTTAAAGTTTTGATGCAAAAAAAATTTTAAATATTACCTTTAATTATTACATTTTTCCAAAAATTTAAATTTTAGAATAAAGAACAACAAGAAAAATTCCAGTCAATAGACATTTTTCCAATAAAAGGATTTCCGACGGAATTTTTCCCTGTCACAAATTTCAATTCTTCCATTTATCTTCCGCCAAGTGTGATGATTAAAGTAAACAAAATCAAAGTTGGTGACACTGTTACGATGGAATGCTGGGTAAATAATTATTATTTTTAATCTATATTATTTAATTTCTGTAAATAAATATTTTATAATTGCAGTTACGTGCATCAAACGCGTATTTGTTGGAAGACAGTGGGCAGATAACTATTTCATTTCTTCAAAATAAAGAGGAGAGCTCAACCACTGTTGCTGCTCCTTCAGCAGAATTTTTCTCGAGTGAAATTGAGAAGACTAGTTCAAAAACATCATCTGGTCCATTTGTTCCCTCCACGTCTCAGGATCAAACACACACAACAGCTACCATACAGTCTACAATAACTACTACTGTTACGACTGTAACTACTACTGCTGATTTCGGATTAAATCCCAAAAATTGATATTTATCAATTAAAAGTTCAAATTAGATCTTAAAACAAACTTTTGTAATATGACTTTAAAAAATATTTATTCAAGTTTGTTAAAATTTGTTGTGATATCAAAACTGCACTATTTTATGAATTTATAATATAAAAATGTTCAAATAAAATATTTCGATATGAAATTAAGATTTTCAGATCGTGCCTTCAAAAATCTGTCCTATTTGCTGTTGATAAATTGCTATAGAAGATATTTCTATAAAAAATTTTGTATATATTGTTGAAAATAGGCCTACGTTTCTTTAGAAAATTATTATTAATAAACTTAAGTTTTCAAGTTATAGAAAAACGAACTCATTTACAGATCTTTTTTAAAAATTGAGATTAAAAGATTTTATATATATTGTTGAAAATAGAAAATTATTATTAATAAACTTAAGTTTCAAGTTATAGAAAAACGAACTCATTTACAGATCTTTTTTAAAAATTGAGATTAAAAGTAGAAACAATATTGGAACATTTGTAATCTACTTGACGCTATTTCGAACAGTTTTTGACCTCCCTCCCCTTCATTTTTTGTCACACTAAGTTGAACTCCTCCCCACTGTGATGTCATAAATTTGAAGACTACTTAAAATTTTTCTCTCTTATGGGGGAAAACAACAAAGTAATAGAAAAATAAATTGTTTTACACTGGTACTTCATTTACATATACTAACTTCAAAATAATTCTTTAAATAACTGGATATAAATATGACATGTACGACATATTCAGTTCTAAGATATAACAAACGTATCTTCAGTTACATTACATTAATCTTTATTTTTCAAACAATTAAGCATAAATATCATACTATATTTTATTAAAAATTTGACTAAATTTTTTTAATCGTAAATGCAAGACTAACTATTTTTATAACGTGACGTCATAATTTGTATAGCACCCTCCCTTACGTCATTTAGCGCCACAAATCAATTACATTACCAAAGCGTCATGCAGTTTATGGATGCTCCCTATGAATTCTCAATGCCAGGAATTAACAGTTTATTGGAAATAATTAAAATTTTTCGAAATCAGAAATATATAATATTGTGTAATATATAAATTTCGGATATATTTGAATTTATATATTATATAGTATACGTAGGACCGGCGCTACTTAATATGGCGCCTGTGTAGGCAAATTCCAAATTAGCAGGTATTTTTCCTTTTATTTATGGTAATACTTTATAGTTGCCGATATTTTTATAGTTTTGGAGGTCGAAAAAGTTTTTCTATCTTAAAAAAAATTTTATAGAAATTATAAAATTCTTCAGTTTAATCTTAACTTGTTGCAAAAACTAACAATGAAAGATTCAAAATTGAATTGTCCATCGATCGAGATTGATCTCATTCGTGTAAGATTGTCTATTTAATTAAAATATATTGGTATTTAAAATTATTTTTTATAGAAAAGTTGTAAAATAAGTGTGTTGTTTACTGTAAAAAATATATTATTTATTGTAAAAAAATGTGCTTATAACATCGTTTAATCTTATATTTCATAATTCTATGAGCCTGCTTCATTAGAATACAGGTAGGCCTCGATTAGTGAGAATTCGAATAATGCGATTTCGATTAGTGCGATTTATAAAATTGATACCGTTTTTCAGTTAATGCGAGCAAATATTCGATTAATGCGAGTTGTAAGCATTGACCAGTCTTACTAACAAAGCTTCGCCTCCTTTTATGATGTCAATTAACAAATTGTTAATTTTCGGTTAGTAAAACCGGACGAGGAGCAGTCCAAGAACAGTCACTTGGCTTAAAGGGTGAAACATCAGAAAGATGGGCTTTTTGCCGTTAACTGTTTAACATTACTGTACTATTATTTAGCTTTGCTATCATATACATAAAGTATAGTACAGAATTTTCTCTTTTAAAAAGTATCGAAATGGATAAAAGGAAGAACAC
>AYEL01071813.1:0-34601 GCA_000484575.1 Olivierus martensii
CTAATCGAATTCGCACTATTCGAAGTCGCGCTAATTGAGGCCTACCTGTATTGTCTTTTGTAATATTCAAGTGGCTATTAGCAGAAAATTTGCTGATATTTTAAAATTTAAATAAAGAAAACACTGTAAATTGACAACAAAAATGACTATTCTATATTCTATTAGCTATCAAAAGTATGAACTACTATGACAAATGTCAAATTGACAGGAATTTAACTTATGCAATAAAACAGAAAGATCAATGTTATTTATCCAATTCCTTGACATGAACTTATCTGTGTCTTTCTAAAGTATAATAAAAAAATCTGTCAAAAAGCAGCATTGAAATTAATTCTCTTAATTCTCAGGAAAAATAATCAGTGGTAAAAATAAACTCTGAATCAATCTGCAACAAAACCTTACTAAATTTATGTAGAAACAACTAATTTACAAATAAATAATAAACTCAGATTGAAAAATAAAAAAAGTCATTTCTCAAATATTTATATAGTAGTAGATTTGCAATTCAAACTTAAGATTTTAAAGCTTAGTTCAAAGGATTAAAGCACTACATGCAGTCATAAGCTATCAAAACACTTTTTAATATTAATCACAATAGCATTTTCGGTATCATGGATACCCTCCTCAGTTACATGGAATACTTTTTTTTTTTTTGAAAAGTTAGTTTATAATTAAGATTTTAATATGCAAATAAAGATTTTATATTGGGAAATTCCTAATACTTAAAAAATAGAAATAATACCTGATCAACAATTCCTTCTAGAGAAGAAAGTATTGTTGGATGCAAATCTCTTTGCATATGCATTATACGACTACATCGCCACATGGGTGGAGTTGCTCGAATAGGACCTGATTCAGATGTTTGCTGTTGCTGAGAAGTTTGATGAGATTCTATAAAAAAAAATTTTAATAAAATTATTTTTTCATGCAGTATTTAACTTAAAGTTGATATAACATTATTGTTTAATATTTAAACCTGAGGTATTGGGTGAATTGACAGAGATATTTGAAACACCTTCAGTTGATGAAGTTGATGTTGATGGAGATGAAGATAAACTGCCAAGTGAATGACAAGGGGCAGGACTTGCTACTTGATTTCCACTTCGCCGCACATCAGCTTGTAAAGCAAGCTCTCCACTTTTATCTGATAGAATGGTTAAAGAATTAATTTACACAAAAATAATTATTTTTCATATTTTATATTAATTAAAAAATTTTATATATGAACTAATTTAATATTCTTCAGTATGAAACAGAGATTAAAATTTTACTAAAAATATAAGTCACAATTTCTGAGAAAAAATAATTGTACTGGTTGAACCTCCTAAATATGACATTCTATGATTCAGCATGATTTTAAGAATTTCTGGAATGCCCTCAACTTTAGTTGGTTAGTGTGCCAGGAAATTTTCAAGTTAAAACTAATAATATTTTAATAAATTTAAATGTTTTAATTTTAATGAATACTTCTTGATATTCTCATAATTTATTAATCAGTATTTTTAATTTTGTATTATGTAAATAAATTTTTGCTGATTATTATGTATGAACAAAATTATAGAAAATTCTTTCTAAAAAAATAAATAGGATCCAATAAAATATTTTTTTATTGGATTCTATTTTTATCAATTACTGTATTTTTTGATTTATAAGATACACTTTTTTCTTTTAAATACCTTTAAAAAATTATATTCTATCTTATAAACCAAAAATAGCTATACAGAACATGGGAAAAACCAAGAAATTGGCAAGTGAAAAAATGTAATAAATGGATAGCTGTCAGGAATTACCAGATTTTTAATGGAGTAATAATTAAATTCCAGTTATATATTGTATTTACTTGTATATAAACCAAGGAATTTTTCTAGAAAAATATTTCTGAAGAAGGGGAGGTCATCTTATACAAATGTCAAACAAAAATCATAAAATTTTTGGTAATATGGTAAGATTTGCCAATTCAGTTGCACCTTCATGCTAATCACACATTTCATCATATTTATTCCAAATAAAATTATCATTATACTGACTCTTTCAATTGTTTTTGTTAAAAAAATATGGATACTGCACAGATAAGACTGAAAATATATGAAGTGGTCCCTTTGTGCTAATATTGCATTCTATAGTCATTGCTGAATATATCATATTTATTTTTAAAAATGTCTATTTCTTCTCAATTATTTTATTAAAAATATGCAATGTATGTAAATGTTCATATTTAAATAAATTCATATATATTAATTTACAGAGAGCTTCATAAATAAGATTGAGAATGTATATATCAATCTTTTTTTTTAATGAATAAACATGGATATTGCTACAGTTAAAACTGAGTTCATAACCACCTGATATGACGACTGATTTTATGGGAAGCAAATTTTTTCCCATAGAAATAATGCCATTTGACCCTCCATAAGACAACAACCTCCCTAATGCGACCACAACCATCATTTTTATAGATCAAATATAAAGTGAAACTGTCTATGACAACCATGATTTTTTAACATCACTACTAATTGACGAACTTTATTGCTTACATCAGTACCGTTTTCTTTTAAACTTAAATTTCATTTAAAAGCTAAACCATTACAAATGAAAAAATTGCACTGTGCGAGTTTTTCCCCATCATTCATATCACGAGAATGATGCAGAGTGCTGGAATTATGAAATAACAATGTCATTTCTAATTTAATGCAATATCTTTTTATTATTCATGTTCCTTAAATTTGTATCTATGATATGATAATTAAATTTTGTATTAAAAACGTTAAAATCAAAAGTTGAAGGCCTATGACGAAATGTTATTGGGAAAACATGGAAAGTGAAAATAATCTGCCACCGGATCCGGATGTTTGAGTTCTACGCAAGTGTATTAATCAAATATAATCTCATATACTTATGATGCTATCACTGGACTTTGGATGTTGAAACATGACTAAACCATGGGCTAAACGGAAAGTTAATACCTTGAATTTAGAACAGCGAATAAAAATGATTGAAGACAGTAAGAAAGGTTTTCTCAATGAGCATAAGCAAAAAAATTTAATATGGGGAGAAAACACAGATCCACAAAATATTGTTTCAAAAAGAAATTCTGATTAAATGGAGGAACAACGGAAATCACAACCTTAGAACAAATGACACCCTGCAAGAAACATATTGAAGAATTAAACTGGTATCAACAATAGAAAATAATGAAAAATTGTTGTCTCAATTACATGACACTGAACACTGTTTTGCCACAGAAATTATAAAAAATAAAAGGGGGATGCGACAAAGCACTATGGATAGTTAAAATTCTTAAACTCAGCACTACCAGCACCCTCTATAATACAAAGTCTACCAACCTATGACGTCATGAGTAGCAACGTCATCATCAATAGGGTAATGTTGCTGAGAGATTGCCATGCGCTTGAACAGTGTCCGTTTCATTCATTAAGTTTATTTCAAATCTAAGTTCAGTTACCAATTAAAGAAACTTGCTGAAAGAAGATAAGAAGTTAAGAATAAATAAAGAAGATAAGAAGTTGTGATCTTAGATATTGATTACGGGATCGTTAATAATTTTAATTTTCTCCTACCATGCCTTACACATGCTGTGTACCCAGATTCAAAGGCAACTATAAAGGCGAACCAAAAGTTACAGTTTTCTCATTTCCCAAAGATCTAGAATTGAGGAGGAAATGGAAGAATGCTATTAAAAGAGATAATTTTACAGTGACTTCCCATTCCAAAGTAAGTGTTAGTCATAAGTTCTGTATTTGATCAATTTATTAATTCGTAGGACGAATTATTTTTTAATGTTTCTAATGAAAAAAATAGTTTCTATTGATGCTTTTGAACTCTTTTCATATAAACAAAAATTAAGAAAGTAACACAAGAAAAGTATATTTTAAAAATAATATGATACACAAACATATTCTTTGTGTAAGTATCACAAAAGTGGCTATATACGATAGCCAGATTGACAAGAACGTGTGCATATAAATTGGCGCAACCATTTGTCCCGTGTGATGGTGAAAGGAATATGTTTGTGCAAAAATAACTAACTAATCTAGAACTAAGTAATCTTACTTCTATTTTGACATAAAATGAGTATTTTATGTCAAAATAATTTTAAAAAATTATTAATAGTATATCTAATGTTATCAATAATTTCAATACATAATTACATAATAATAATTAATAATTACATAATTATGGCGCCATAAGGTTAAATTCGCCCTTAGGTATTTTTCAATTTTTATACGGCCCGTTTCATTCTGAAGATTGTTTATCCGGTGGAATTGTAAATTAAAATTCGCTTTTAGGTATTTTCATTTTTTATACGGCCCGCTTCATCCTGAAGATTGTTTATCCGGCCCTCGGCAGAAAATAATTGCCCACCGTTCTAGACATTCGATATCGAATTATCGATTGGGAGACTTGTTAGTAGAGTTTAAATGGATATTGACTTACCTGAAATCAGCTTTCCATTGTATTTAGTACAGTATAGTTGAATATTAAATAATCATTCGTTCGATGACGTATACTGTTCAAGTTTCTTCCTATTTAAAAAAGGTAAAAAAAGTTCTTCGACAAAATGGCGAAGTGGTTGCCACAACTATCTCAAACTTGGATTACTTGGATAGGCTCCCAAATGGTGTTAGTCCAGGGCCCTCAAAATTAACGGTCCGCCCCTGCCACTATGTCACACTTGGGATATTCTGTAACTGGTGATGGCCACTTTTAAGGTTAGGTTAGTTTTATTACGCCGCCATATCCTCATGGGATATTCTGTATCTGGCGGCGGCCATTTACAACGCCCATCACAGGCTGGCCAGCACCCATGATGGGGTCAACCGGATGGTTGAAGGATGGGGTTCAACAGGCCGGGCCCGGACCCCTCCTGAAAAATTGGAGGTGTGGGACACGGATCCTCCAGGGTGGTAAGCCAAAGCTTTACCACGCGGCCATCCGGCCGACGCCACTTTTAAGCTTACCAAAGGCTGGCCAATAGCAATGGTAAATCAACCAGGTTGAAAAAAGGGGTTCAAAGAGCCGGTCTGGACTCTTCCTGAAAAACTGGAGGTGAACCCAGATCTAAAAAATAGTAAGCGAATGCTTTATCATGCGCCATCCGGCGACGAAATTTATGGTTTTCTGGTCGCAATATCTGATAACTAAGAATGACAAACATCAAATTTTCAAATCCTTTAAATCAGTGTTTCCCAAACTTTTGACATATGTGTACCCCTTCTATAATTTTCGTAACGCTGAGTATCCCTCGTCAAAAAAAACTAAAATGGATGTATTCTAATAACAATCAAAATATATTTATTTTTTCTTTTTTTGGTACATACACAAAATAATAATAAATGAAAAATAAAAATATTGTGTATTCCTAAATTAATATGTTTTTGTGTATGTGCAATAAAAATTTACGCTTCGATAAATATTTTAATTTTAAAAAATCGAGTGGCGCCTAGTCGGCATCCACGCGACTAGTTACGGTTTTGTTTTCGGAGTTCGCTATGGTTGCTTCTACAAGTCTTAAGCGTTTTCGCCAGTTATATGAAGACGAAATAGAAGATGTTAAGCACGGTGCATTGCATATCCCCACCAAATTCCGGTGCAACGCGTACCCCCACCAAACGCTTCCCGTATCCCTGGGGGTACGCGTACCACACTTTGGGAAACACTGCTTTACCACGCGGCCATCCGGCTGACAATTATTTAAAGCTGTAGCTTGCCATCCTGGAGGATCCGGATTCAAAGATTACCATATCTCCAGTTTTTCAGGAGTCCGGGCAGGGCCTGTTGAACCTCATCGTTCAACCATCCGGTTGATCCCATCATGGGTATTGACCAGCCTGTGATGGACTCTTATAAGTGGCGGCCTCTTATAAGTGGGGAATATGTTGTATCTAGCATACAACATATTCCTCGTGCGATGTGGCGGCTTAACTATCCAAACTTTTATGTCGAATTAAATTTAGTAATTTCTATTCAAATTTTGAATCTTGTCTTTAATTATTTATAATAACTAATTATTAAAGTACATTGAATGTATAATATCATTCAAAATATAGTACTTTAATTTTTCGACATTCATTCACAAAAAATGCTTCCATAAAGAATACAAAGAGGTTTTCTGATATTTATATAAAAATTTAGTTTAATAACGTTAAAAACTTTTGAATTAGCAAAAACTTTAAGCAAAATCTTGTTATTGCAACATAATTTTCTATCAATTACTACAATGAAAATGTTTTGCCATGAAATTCGTGGAATATTGTTAAATAATATTCAAATGATTTTAAATAAATCGGCCAAAACATCGAGTTTATTCATAATCTCCGTCATTAGTAATGACTAATTTATTATTCTGTACAGTAATTAGAAAAGATTAAATAATTATAAATTTATAGAAGAATCATTTTTCGAAATAGGCAAATTCTATGTAAATTTCTTGAGGATGTACAGTGGGTGATCAGTTCGAACGAACAGTTCGAATAATGAACACTTTTTCGAAAGATTTTTATGTTCGGTTAACGAACACCTCACACTGCGGACTGACGGAATGACAGGCCAGCCCGATGGCTGCGTGGTAAAGCTGAGGTATAACATTCTGGAGGATCCGGGAGTCCCACTCCTTCAATTTTTCAGGAGGGATCTGGGCCCGGCCCGTTGAAAACCATCCTTCAATCTTCCGGTTGACTCCATCATGGGTATTGGTCAGCCTGTGATGATGACGGCTCTATAAGTGGCCGCCGCCAAATAAAAATATTCCATGATGATATTTCGGCTTAATTAACCTAACGGAATGACAGGCCTTGCGTGTTCGTGGACTTATGGGTAAAGGTGGGTTCATACTATGACCGATCGATTCGACCCAAACCAATCACATTATACCGCCGACTGTTGTTGCTATGGAATCGTGATGTAGAATCGTTCAAGTCGGTCGTAGTGTGAACCCACGTTAAGGATGGAAGAACAGTAGGTTTTCCCCGATTAAAATGAACTCGGAGTCAATGCAAAACAAATCAAAGATTTATTAAAGAAGATAGGAGAGAGATTTTACAATTTTTCGGCCTTAGAATGGCACCCATACCAGGTTGAGGTCAATAGGCTTGGGGATCTCTACCACGACAATGCTATTAACCATTTCCGAAAAATTCTGGAGGAGAAAGAAAAGCAATCGGTATTGGACAGATTTTTTATCGGAAAATAAACATATAGATGAAAATGCAAGATTATGTATGTATATATTAGAAAATAAACATATAGATGAAAATGCAAGACTATGTATGTATATATTATATATAAGTAAACGTAATAAGAAATTATGTAATTTTTATTTATATTTTTTGGGTCTCCGGAACGAATTAATCAAATTCCCATAAAAACTTATGGTAAATCGATGATCGGTTAACGAACAATTCGGATAACGAACATTGTCTTGGAACGGATTATGTTCGTTAACCGATCACCCACTGTATTGTCTTTATATATAAAATATTTATTTTTCAGAAAAAATGATTATTGAATGCAAATGGCATCTATTATAATATCTAATTTGGTATAATCACTTCGGATAATTACTGTTGATTTTTACGAGACGTTCTTTTTCTACACAAGTTATTTTTTCCAAAGATTCTCTTTGTTTTACCTATATAAAAAAAATTGAGGGAATAGGTGCATGGTATATAATACACATAGGTTGTATTTAAAGTTTTTTATATTACTTAAAAAAATTGCATTCAATAAAGATTTAAAATTTTATTTTGAGTATGTGGGATGCAAAATGGATAATTTCAATTATCTTTATATATATATATATTGGCGGCCATCTTTTAATTAATTGGCATTTCATATATTTGGAAATAATGGATAATTAATGAGAACAATAACAAATGTAATTGAGTGATATGCATAAGTGGAAAATAAACTTGAAACTACAGTATTATTAAATATCATACTGTTCTTTACAAATAATGGATAATTAATGAGAACAATAACAAATGTAATTGAGTATGCATAAGTGGAAAATAAACTTGAAACTACAGTATTATTAAATATCATACTGTTCTTTAACATTCAAAACATTTATTATATGTATTTATTCTGTAGGATCCGTAAATAGTAGTTAATTGTATTAATAATAATCTGTTAATAGTAGAAAATTATATTAATTTTTATATTAAAAATGTTAGAAAGGAAATGGAACTATCGATATTTAACGGAACCCGCTCTTTAAATTGTTGATACATAATCTCAATCTGAACGGAAAAAAGAGTCAGATACGGAACACACAACCGTGGGAAAAAGGAAGAAAAACGAAAAAAGCGGGTCTCCGAGAAATGGAAGTGTAAAGTCGGGCAAAAATTAAGCTTCTCCAGAAATAATACGAGTGAAAAAAGGAGAAAAAAGAAAGCCTCTAGGAAAAGATAGCGGAAAGGGAGAATGAAAAATTAGAAGAATTGAGGAACTAAACAAAGAATTAAGAAAGTGCAACCTTCAAGAAAAATCCAGATCGGAGTCTTCCAAGAAAACACAACACTTCTCCTTCAGGTATGTTCTGGTTGAGACAAAGCGCCCTACCCCAGTTTTTTAAAATATTTTTATACCTTTTTCCAATCAGTGAGATTATTAAGGAGCGAGGCCAGTTCCATCCACGGGTTGCACCCACAGCCGTGGAAAGGGGCCGGATGGGGAAGAACTCGGATGGCAGGCTGAGCCAGAACCCCCAAAAAATTATCATGAGATATGCCGGACCCGGGTCCTCCAGTGTGTGGTACCAAGTTACGCTGTGGCGTGCCACACTTGGTACCAATCGGCCATCCGGCTGCTGCCCCCAATAGACACAATGCTTAATATATCGGCATCGTTTCCTTTTCAATGCAATAATTTCTTATATAATAAATATAATTTTCGTATCTATTTCTCCCGAGTTCTAGAACTCTTGTGCCACGACCTTTTGCATCCTTAAACCGCTCGAAACCATTCTGTTGCGATAACTAATATAAGTTCGGCCACGATCCCACAATTCTGTTCTATAAATAAAATAATGATAAATCATCACCATTTCAAATATTAATTAGCCAACAATTACATAATGTTATATTTTTTTGTTAACAGATGACGCCACTTTCCATTCAGGGAGAATACTAAGTGACGGGGAGAAACAAGCCCTTCCACAGGCTGCCAACCCCTACGGAGGGGTCAGCCGGATTGTGGAGGACGGGGATCGACGGGCCGGGCCCAGACCCCATGAAAAATATTGTGAAAAAATATATCCCAGAGTGGAAAGCCGAAGCGTTTCCACGCGGCCAATCCGACAGACCATAATGTTATATTAATAGTCAGCCTACTTATTCGTTATTTCGAATAAGTAGACTAACTGGACGAGATCTTGGGAGGATCTGAGGGGCTGATTCCACCAGGGGCATAAGCAGCCCGTGGTGGGCAATGGCTCCGTCGCTTAGTACCCACTGCGTGAAAATGGACATTGAACTTCACAGAAAATAAATTTTTTAAAATTATTATTAGTTAAATATAATTTAGTGCCACTCCCCTTAATTTTTCAAATAAAATTTTTACACAGTTGTATTAATTAAAAGCACACTCAGTTTTATTCATAAATGAAACAAATTAATTTTATTTATATTTACCATAAAAGCTTGTTTACATGGAAAACAAAAATAGAATTTCCTTTAATTATAACATTTCCCATCATAAAAAATCGTGTTTTAATTTACAGATTATATTATTATTAACGATACTAAATATTGATCCAAAAATTTTTAGGGTTTGTGACTAATGATCAAATGCATTATCATCTCAAAATATTTCTTAATGACTACTGGATAAAATCAAAGCTTATAAGCTAACTAATATACGAAACTTTACGAATAGCAACTTTTTCTGGACACTAAATAATGTGATCCTTTTTGAATTATTCGATTACATGTATCAATAAATATCGAAATTAACTGTGATGTATTCTACATGAATCAGTGTGTGAATTCATTTGAAAATTAATGCTTGATTTTCTACTCTGAATTCGTTAGGTTTTAGAGCATTATGAGGACTACATGCATATTTTATACTATGGCAATCACATTAAATATTTGGCTACATATATATATTAATTTTGTGGTAATAATGCCTAATATTTTATTATTAACTTAGTCTTTTTGCATAAAAAATGAATTTTGTTATTGTTTCCCTTTTTCTTTTATGTTTAGAAAACTAACATTAAAGAAAAAGGGAAGGCAAAAATAGAATTCATTTTTCTTCGATAAAGCCTTAAGAAAAACATGGATTAAAATCTTAGAACAGGATATTAGGATGACAGACTCTAATTAGAATTGATAATCTAACGTTGATGCTTTTTTTTCCTTTCTTAAATGATTATTTATTTGAAATGAATATCTAAGAATTGAGTTTAACTTTATATTCATTGAAAATACACAATGGAAAATGTTTAGTGTTCATTTATGTAGTCAGCATTAACATAAGAGAATATTCAAATGTAAAAACAAAACAAAAACATTTTTCATTGTGTATTTTCAGTGTTCATTTATGTAGTCAGCATTAACATAAGAGAATATTCAAATGTAAAAACAAAACAACTGTTGCAATACCTGAGCAGTATTTATTAACAAACCCATCCAAGTCCCAAATTCCATTTTCATATAATAAACCATAACCATTTACCAAGTTTTGTCAAAATAAAATAGAGGAACATTTCTTCAACATTTTAATACATCAGGATTGCGTGTAATTACATAATTTTATGCAATTTCGCTACATTTCATTTACCTTAGTGACCAACAATAAAAGATAAATCACAGATGGTTCTTTTTGACTTCAAGCGTCATTCTAGCTAGTAATCGTCTCCGATGAACGAAAACTGGTGACGGATTTACTTAGCTTATACTTCTCTTTACACTTTATATATATACACACATACAGGCTTAAGAACTGCGAATCTTTTATTAGCAATCACGGTGATAAACTCTGCATTCGTACGATATATCGACATATGCCAACAACAAAGATAGATTAATAATTTTTCTTAATTCATGTTTATCCCTATTAGATTTTTCTATATCGAATTTTAAACTATCGTCAGGTTATTACAAACTGGATTACTTTAATCAACTCTAAGAAATCGAATTTTTTACAACAAAAAATATGTTTTCTACATGATTTCCAAAACTCTAAATTTCTTTTTTTTTATCGGCGAGGTTATTTTTTTAAGCGATCACATTGATTACGCAATAACTGCGTGGCTATTTTAAGCAAAATGTCAACACAATCATTCTTGCGACTTCATCCAAAACAATAAACCAACATTAAAATAAACTATGACCAGTTTTCACAGGTTTTTGACGATGACAAAGACTAAGGCACTCGTAGAAGCTTTTTTTTTTTTCTCTAAGCTTCGGAAACATACGATCACAACAGTTTGTCAAGTAACGGCTTTCCTCCTGGACACTTTGACTAATGCTCAAAACTATTGCCATTTCATCGCGTCTATCAGAAAATTGGTCGCATTGCCCTAGTGGAAAGCCGAACTCGATAGGCATTTTTCAAAAGAACTCCCGACTCTCTATCACTAGAATATTCTATTATATATATTTTCTTACTCGATTTTAGAGAGTAGCAACATTTAAAGAAATTATGATTGTTCTGCAATATCCCCATCATTATAATTTTTTTTTTTTTCAATATAACATGAAACAAACAATTGAATATTTTATACAACAGAGTATTAAATAACTCCGACATTACACATATTCCGTTACTGGTCAAATTTTTCCCCCTGTACCTCATAATATTGCAACTGTGGGGAGCGTATTCATCAAAATACTTTCTATTTGTTCCCAAAAGTTCAATGATGTTTCAGTTCACTGCCGATGCGGTAACTTAATATTTTGTTCCAGTCGATTTTAGTGCGCGTTACAGGCAATTGACGTCTTAAAGCTTTAAATGTTGTGTCTGACATGGTCTGATAATTGTCAGAAATGGCCATCTGTAAAGTAATATAAACAATTTAGAGAATGTGCAGATGATGAGAATCTCGACTAGTATTTTCAAAACTTACTTGATAGTCATTCTCGGCATCTTCTACGATGTGAACAAACTCTCTAGCAGTTTGCTGTTCAGTCTGGAAAATATTTGGCATTGATATTATTGCATATTCAATTCAATGTTTTAAAATTATTTTAACTTACAGTGATTGATAAAGATTCTTTAATATCCTTAGAACTAACTAACTGTACATTTCCGTCTTCATAATAATGAACCTATAAAAAATAATATCGTATAATCTATAGAAATAAATTTTTAGATAGTTTAAAATTAATAATCTTGATTTATTAAAAACAAAAATTATTTTCGAGGAACCAATTATAATTTTTTTAATGATATCGAAATTATATAACTCGATAAATATAAGAAATTAAGATTTTTATTTTATTGAATTAAATCTAGAATAAAATCATTATATAAATTTTTATCTTTTCAATTATCTTAAAAAGTATATAAGATGATTCAGACAAAATATATAGAATAATTATTACATTTATTCTTAAAGATTCAAATATAAATATTTTATCATGAATTTTCAAATCAAAGAAAATATATAAGTGTATACACCTTTATTGAAAATTATTTTCAACTGATTTTTAAATAATCATTATAATTTTAACATCTATGATGACAAAAAATTACTTGAATGATCCACATATAAAGTTTGGATAAAGATGAAATACTTGCTAGAAAAAAGTTACTTTAGTTTTGTTGACAGTCATTAAAATAATTCCTGCTATGTATAAGTTTATCTCCAGTGGCATATAAAATATCATCGTTTGACAAACATCCTTCGATGACATTTTATGTCACTGGAGATAACTATATTAATTTAAAATGTCATCATTTGATAAAAAACATTGCTTAAAACATAGCCGCAAGTTACAGAAATCACCGGAGTGTCAAAACTAGTAAAATATGCCTACTAATAGTACTAATAGTAGTGAATTTTCAAAAATTCACGACCTAAACAAAATCAATAATAAATTGTTTTTGTTTAATAATATTCAATAACTAGAAAATACCAGAATCTTATTTATTCTCAAATGAGAATAAATGAGATTTTCAAAAATTCACGACCTAAACAAAATCAATAATAAATTGTTTTTGTTTAATAATATTGTTAACGATTAAAAATCTTTTAATTTGAAGCGTTACAAATTTGCTAATATATGAAAATTTTTAAAATTCAATTATAATACAGTATTGATCTTTTTACACTCACTCACACTCACACACAATATTACTATATATCACACACACACACACACACAAAAACACAAAAAATATTACTATATATATTATATAATAATATAAAAAAAACTACTAAAGTCATATTATACCCATTGTAGACTCCTGAGCATATTATAAGTATAAATAAATTTTTCTCAAGTTGAATATACTAATATTGCTTTATTTAAACAAAATTCCATTCATTAAAACTCAAACTGTTCATTAACTAATAAATTATTTTAGTTTTTAAATAAAAGATCTGATATATGGCAATTATTTGATATGAAATCCAGAAAGAAAACTATTGTGTAAAGTTTTATTTCTTAAAACTCGGATTTAAAATAAAATTTATTCAAAACCATTTACTACTATATCATAATTAAATATTCTTGGCAAACAACATTCCCTTAATAAGACCAGCTGCTATTGCACGTTGTTTGTGTTGTGCGGAGAAAATGATTTTCCAGAAGAGACGTTTGTTTGTTAAATATCTGATTACCATGCAAACATTTCAAGAGTAATGTTGATAAAAACAAATTTTCCAACAATATTTTTGTACTCATAATAGCAGGCCTGAAAAAATATTCCCTTGATTTTATGAAAATTCAAATGTAAATATAATAATAATAAAAAATAGTGAAAATAAAACTGCTATACATATTTTATTAATTTATATGAATTGCATTGAATATACTCCTTATGAATACGAATTCATATAAGAAAAAAGAAACATTAAAAGTGATTAAATACAAACCAATAATGATTTGAATTCATAAAATGAATATAGAAGACATATAATCTATCAGAGAGAAAACAGACAACAGTCTTCAATTAATGTGTCATAAAAAATTAAAATTAGAAATTTAATCAAATTTTCATTATAAAGTTTATATAATACTTTATTTCTTTCATTGCAAAAATGAAAAATAGCTTATATCTTTAATGTTTGTTTACTTCATTATTCCATCAACATACTTGAGTGGATTCTTGATACATAAGGAAAATATTTTAGAATTAGTAATATGAGTATATATGGTTCAGGCGTATTTCTTACAATGCAATTAATATGAAAATTATCTTTAAATGAATATTACTTAAAAATAATAATTTATTATAGAATATACAATAAAAGTTTAATTCATATAAAAAATCTTTACATCAAATTATTTTAAAAGAATTGGTAATCAATATCTTAAATATGTTAGTATGAGTAATTCTAATACATTATTTTTTAGAATAAAATATAAATTTAAAGAAATGTAAAATCCAAGGGATCATGACTGAAATATTAATAAATATTTATATTGATGATGATAATAAATAATAATAATAAATGACTGAAAGATTAACTAATTTTTAAGATAAAATTACCAAAAACCATAATTATCTTAAAAGTTCAGTCCCTTAAACAAGGAAACAAGATTCTTTAGTTAAGAGTTCTGAGGACCCTTAACTAAAAAAAGAAATAATGTCAGATCCAGCAGACCTCAATAATCTCAACAACAAATAATTGTTGTTTTAACCATCTTTTGTGAAACACTTACTGACATTATGTGTAGCTACTATATTTGCAACTTGTCAGATAACTATTCTACTGTATTTTATAATTAAAATTGGTTGAAAAATTTTATATAAAATTCATCAATATCTAGGAGAGAAAAGGAAAATAGATTCATCTCCAAAATGACAATGACACTCATCTTTAGTAGCAAACTTCCTTGTTTTCCATATGAGAAAGAAAATGCTAAAATTCCATTTCTTGCATGGATAAATACAGATGGTTCCTTGTTCAAGGAACTAGGTGCTGTTGGCCGGCTAGGAGGAGGAGTTGGTGGAGAAACGATCAAAAGTTTTTCTGGACTTTTGAAACAGTTACAAAAATGTAGTTAGAGACAATTCACATCCCATCAGCAGTTGAGTATGGCATTTAGCTTAATAATAATATATTTAAGAAGATATCTAAAGAAGAATATTGGAAGATTTAATATCGAAAAAATCTACAAAAAAAGTAAAGTAAAGAATAATAGAGAGAGAAAACTAGAATTTATAGTCTTTTCTTTCTTTCTCAGATATGTCTACACAACCCAGAATCCATTGAATCTCCTGTTCAAGAAAGATTCGTCGGATATTATTATTATTATTCTGTTAGTTTAATAAACAACTGTTCATTTAAATCTAGTATTTAGTTAATATTGTATTTCTATTTTCTTGAGAATTAAATACAGTATATTATTTTTATTCATTATATGCCTTTTTGGGTCAGTTCTCCTATTCTGGATCTCTGTGTTGCTTATTCATGCTGTATTCTAAAATTGACATTATCTCAATAATTATATTAACATTTTTGGCCATTTTCTGATGGCAGAATTTCACACATGTTGGAAGAACACAGTTTTAGCCTTATATATGTTGCATGAATCTAATTTACTGTAATTCTTTATTCTTCAATTATACAAATGAAAATTTATCTATAAACTGAATATTTCTGTGTGAATCAAATTATTTTATGATGGTTAATTTTTATAGATATGAACATTTTATAATTATATAAAAATAATAAAAATTGTTGCTGGCTTTAAAAAATCAGAAAAATATTTTTATGAAATTATGGTTGGTTTCTTAAAAATATAAAATTTTTCATAAATGAAAATAAATTTGTAAATTTATAATTTTGAAAAAGAAATGCCCCTAGGAAAATAAAACATTGCACCAAACTCAGACAAAATATATATCTTCACACTGAATTTTTTTACCTTAGTTTATTATATATGAAGAGAAGATAGACTAAACAGATATAAATCTTCCCTGATTAAATTATCAAGTCTCTTCAGATACGAAGCTAATGGAAGAATGGAACATTGATGGGTAATGAAGTCCTCTCAATTAAAGATGGGTCTAAGGAAACGGATTCATGAAATCCTTTTGATAGTTTTACATATTTTAATATATATTATTTTCAACAGTGAATAAAATTAAGCAGTATTTGATAATTTTCATTAAATAATAAACAACAGTTTTAATGCTTAATATTTTGATGCTAAATTTAAAATAAATATTTTTTATTTATTTTTGTTTATTATTTAATGAAAATTATCACAGTTTTAATGCTTAATATTTTGATGCTAAATTTAAAATAAATATTTTTTATTTATTTAATATACATATATAAAATTTATATTATTTTTGTAATAATAATTTCCATATACATGTATATATATGGAAATTATTACAGTAAAATGTGTCAAGTTGGACACCTCTCTATGTTGAACGACTTATCCTGGAACCGGACAAAAGCCTATATTTTACTATATGTCCAAACCTCTGTATTCTGGGACTTCTCTATCTTGTTTCTAATAAGATGGACACTTTTTGATTATTAATCAAAATAAAATCTTAAATTTTATTTAGGTTTAGAAGATAATTTGTGAAAGAGAAATTTATAACATTGATTAGTCATGCATTGAGATGGTTGCTGATGACTTATAAATCCATGATTTACTTATTATTGTAAATACAATACTGAGCATTGAGAAAAATAAAACCAAAACTAGCCAAATTATAAACAGAATATTTTATTGCAATAAAATTAGAAATATTTTAGCTATAATTGGCTAGTTTTGGTTTATATTTTACTTTTTTCTTTGAGAATTGTGTCTGTTTCTTCTGTTGCTGTGAATAAACTTTACTTAGAAATGTTAAAAAGCAGTAAAAGAAAATTAAATGAACTTATATTTGACCAAAAGAGGCAAGTTGTTGATCATTTACTATTCTGGGTGCAGTGAGAGGGATTTATGTTGCATGACAAGAAGTTTCACAATTAACTATTCAGAAATTATTTATGTTGCATGACAAGAAGTTTCACAATTAACTATTCAGAAATGTTTTAAAAAAGCTGGGTTCCCTAGGAAGTATTTTTAAAAAGCTAGGTTCCTTATAGATTTCACTGAGGAAGGAATGCAAGAGGTCAAAAATTTTGATCTAGGAGAAGAACTGAGTGCTATTCCTAGAATTTCATCATAAAATTTTAACTGAAGATTTAAAACTTTGACCTAGGAGAAGAACTGAGTGCTATTCCTAGAATTTCATCATAAAATTTTAACTGAAGATTTAAAAAATAGTTTTTATGAATCTCTCTATGTTGGACACCTCTCTAAGTTGAACACATTTTGAAGGAACCAAAAATGTGTCCAACATAGAGAGGTTTTACTGTATTACAAAAATAATATAAATATAATATATATATCAAATAAATAATAATTATTAAATAAAATGTTTCTAATTATTTTTGTAATAATTTCCACATATATACATGGAAATTATTACAAAATTAATTAGAAACATTTTATACAGTAAGACCCCATTTAATGTGGGGGATACATTCCAAGGAAACAAAGCGCTAAATGAAACAGTGTTAAACAAGGTCATTTTAATATGTAAATAATGAAGATAGGTGAAACAGGACAATGAATAAAATTATATACATAGCATTTTTTTATTTTATTTTGTAACATGTATTCCTACTATTGTATTACATTAATTATAGGCATTTTTTATTGCTAATATCGATTCTATTCATGAATCATTCATGAAAATCAAAAATATTCAAGTAAATAATTTCTGTTGTATTACATTAATTATAGACATTTTTATTGCTAATATCGATTTGTATAGTATTACATTAATTATAGACATTTTTTATTGCTAATATTGATTTGTATATTACATTAATTATAGACATTTTTTATTGCTAATATCGATTTGTATTACATATATTATTACTATTATATTACATTAATTATAGACATTTTTATTGCTAATATCGATTTGTATTCAACATTAATTCTTTTTTTTATTTTGTAACATGTATTATTACTATTGTATTACATTAATTACAGACATTTTTATTGCATATTACATTAATTATAGACATTTTTTTATTGCTAATATCGATTTGTATTCACAAATATTCATAAACAGTTTTTATTGCTAATATCAATTTGTATTCATAAATCATTCATGAAAATACCTTAAAATTAGAAAAAAAGTTTTAAAAACAAAAAGCAGTAATCAGATTATAGTAAACTATAAACAATGAAAAAATTGTTTTTTAAGAACAAAAGTAGTAATCAGATTGCAATAAACTATAAACAATGAAAACATATTGATCAAAGAATAATGTTAATCAGATTGCAGTAAACTATAAACAACGAAAAGTATTGATGAAAGATCATTCATGAAAATACCTTAAAATTAGAAAATAAAAAAGTTTTTTAAGAACAAAAGTAGTAATCAGATTGCAATAAACTATAAACAATGAAAACATATTGATCAAAGAATAATGTAGTAATCAGATTGAAATAAACTATAAACAATGAAAAGTATTGATGAAAGAAAAACATTTTAACTTCAAGGAACTATAGTTTAAAGTATTCAGGTTAAAACTAAAATGGGGGTAATTATTATTTTTATTTTATTACTGTAAAATAACATTGATGATCAATCATAAATATAAACTCTGACTGCAGCAGACTTTCATATGTACTGCACTGCACTGATATCTCAGCAGACTTTCGTATGTACTGCACTGCACTGATATCAAATGCACTGTTAACAGCATAGGAGTATCAATGTAACAGATTTCTCAGATTTTGGATTTATATAAGAATAACAGTTTGAAAAACCACTCCAAAGTGAATCAATAAAAATATAGAATTCGAAAAAACCACATTATATCGAAACAGCGTTAAACGGGGTCTTACTGTATATGTATTTTAATATAATACTGAAGTTATACAATATAGAATGATAAAATGAAAAACCCAAACTGCTCAAACTATGAAAATAAATCCCTTGAATTAATTTGATAATTTGGGTTATATTTAGCTATTTCGCTTGAAGTTTGGTTTATTTGTCTATGAAAAACTAATAATTTCACATTAAGCTATTGATAAATTTAGTGATCTTAAAAACTGAAAAAGAGTTTTTTGGCATAATAGATTTGAAAACAGATCTAAATGTTATAAATTTATTGATTTAAAATTTCTGTCATATTTCTTTATATAAAATAAATTATAGGTTTTGTAATAACTGAAATTTTCTAATAGTTTTAAATTAATAAAATTGAATTAAAATCATATTTAATTAAAAAATTACACACAAATAATCCTGGACTTATAATGGTTTCCATTTCTATAATTAAGTCATAAGTTAGTATAGTTTTAAGTCAGAATTATCATTAATTTGTTGATTACTCACTCATTATTATTATTATAAAATAATCCAGTGTCAAAATACACTTATGAATACAAAATTAAAAGGAACTAGACACAACTGCCAGTCTATCAAATCATTGCATACGGATTTACTCACAACTGAACTGCATTGAACAACATTAAACTTATGACTGATCAGGGTCATAAGTGGTCATTAAATCACTGGCATCATAAGTTGAGGACTATCTGTATTGAGTTTGAAATTATTTATGGTAATAATTTGGTTATATTATACATACTGTTATTTTATACAATACAAAATGCTGTTTTAAGCTTTCAAATAGATAATTCTAAAATATTTTATAATTAAAACTGTGGCTTTTACTTGAATATTTTAAGTATATTTTAAAATTCTGTATAATATTTCCATATTATTCATTTTTTCTATGATATATTTTCTACTTTACTAGATTGTATGGATCTCTCAAATTTTAACGGAAAATCAGAAAGTAACTAACTTATAGTAATTTGGGATATTTAAAATTTTTTAATGTTAATATTTTGGATTAATCATATTGGTATAAATGTAGAATTTCATGTGATATAAGTATACAGTACAGTTAATTTAGATCAGTAATCTTAATAAGTTAAATAGGATTGATATCACATCAAACTACTAAAAACTTGGAGTATACAAAATATATAATATAATCCCAAAAAATTTAAAAAAACATTGGATTTTGTAAATGGTAAAATATTACACACACAGTATTTGCTATCATTATATTATAAAGATAAATAAATTCCTTTTACTACAAAAAAAAAAAAAATCTCTAAAGCCTGGAACACACCAAGACTTTTCTGCACAGAATTACAGAAAAAGTGGCAAAAAGCAGAAAGAAATTTATGTGTATCGAAGCAGAAACAGGGTAGAAAACTGACATTAGCACAGCTAAAGTTTTTCATTCTGCTCAAGGTTTCTGCCTAACTACAACCAATTGTAGTATTCTTTACATATAACATCATATACGTTTAAAACGTGGCGGAAAGTAAGCGACGATTGTCTGCTGTAAATACTGAGATGATTATCGAAAACATAAGAAAATATTCCTGTCTTTATAAGAAAAAGAACAAAAATTACAAGGATATACTTTTAAAGCAGTCTTTACGGAAATCCATCGGCATACAGTATAACACACAATAAATATAGATCATTCTGAAAATAACTTCCGATCACATTTGCCAGACGCAGAGAAATATATTACATACAATTATAATAGAATGTAATGGAAATATAATATAAATAATGATTTCCTTTTAAAATGAAAATATTTCATATTTAAAAAATATTCGAAATTATTTTTAGAATATATTTATAAATTATAAGTTTGCTAAATATAAGAAAAACACAAGGTGCCGCTTTTCGTTTCTTAACTGCAGTGCATTCCGCCGCCATTTTACATCCTCTGCTGATCAATAATCACGGATAACTTTGTGAAAAGTAAACTGTAATACTATATTTCTTTTCTAATTTTAAAATTACAAAATTAGAAAAAGAAAGATGGTATTATGGCTTACTTTTCACAAAGTTATCAGTCATTATCGATTGGCAGAGAATGTAAAATGGCGGCGGAATGCACTATACTTAACTGCATTTGTGTGTGTCACCTGCTATATTTTGCAGAAAACAGAACCAAAGCAGAATGTGAAACTTCTGCATTCTGCACAGAAAAGTCTCAGTGTATTCTAGGCTTAAGACTTGCTTTGTAATTACAATCAGTTTTTTTATTTCAAAATCACATCATCTTTTCAGAAACAGATCTTCAGTTAGAGTTGCCTTTTCTATTCTCAATAATATAGTGATATATCTCAAATGTAGTTGATACTACAAAATGATAAAAGCAATATGATGACTTATAGTTATCATGTCTTAGAAATATTCCAGCTACAGATGTCAATGACCACCAATATAATATATAACACAGAACCTGCTCTAATAAATTAAGACAAAAGGCTTGAATGATATACATTAATCATACAATAATTTAAACATTTCAACTAAATTCAATTACAATAAACAAAACTAAATTAAACAACTGTAATGAATTACCTTAGACGAAATATAATTTCAGATAAGTGGATTCAAAGTATTGAAGCTTTATGACATGAATATACAAGTAATTCTTGGCTATGAATTAATTAGTTCTACATTAATTAGTTTATGAGCTACTACAGAACAGGAAGTTCTTGGAGTGCGCTTGTAAAGACTTGCAAACCAAGAATCAATTTCACATAGACATAATGCCAAAAATGGTTTAGACACAGTAATGAAAGTTATTTATATAATAGGCCAATAAATCCAGAGAGCATACTACTACTGCTTTTGAGCTGCCATTTTGATTTTCTGATTTTGTAGCAGATAGCTAAGTTTTTGCTTTAAATCCAGTAGTACTATGTTATATAGTTATATATGTGGTTTGGAATGCTTTTTTAAGAATATTTAGCATTTATTTATTGTAATTAATGTTCATATTTTCAATGTTTTTGATTATTCATATTTGAGAAAAACTTGCAAACCTGGGAACTCATTTAGTGGGAATTTTTAAACTGAGACTCTATTGACATGTAGTGACTTGCAATGATTTCATATCAGCAATTGTTTTTTCTAAGACATTTTATATAGTAAATCTGAAAATAAAGTTCAAATTTTATCATCATATGCAGAGCGCCTTTTCATAAAATCCTTTTTTACCTTTCAAACATATTCTTATATATAAATGAAGTACATATAAAGTAGCATAATTTATAAGAACAATTTTTAAAATTTTCAATTGAACTGCTGTAATAAAGTTTTTTGTTGTTCTAGAACATTTAACAATGAATTAGTATCAGGAAACTTCAGCTAGGTATTAGATTTGAAAATGCTGTAAACAGTGCAGAAAAATAATATGGAAAAAATTTTTTATCATCATCATCATGAAATTTCTTGAAACAAGAAATATTCTTATTTCCATAATATTGTGAATAAAATGTTGAATGCATTTAGAGAATTTGGTAAAAACATAATCCTGAAACTACATTGCATATATCTGCATTTAAATGTCTTTTCTGAAAAGCTTGGGAATTTAAATGAAGATGAAAAATATCACAAAAAATTTAGCAAAATGGAGTCATAATATAAAGGAAGATGGAGTGTCGATATACCTGAAATTATACGGGTGCTGATAAAGATACAGAGTTTGAACTTTGAATGCACGAAAAAAACGACAAAAAATTTTTATAACAAAAGTCAATGATTGCACTAAAATGAGATATAAAAATGTAGCATTAAGTTGTCAATGATGATTATTATTATTATTATTTGTTGTATGAATTTTTAATTATTACAGTTAATAAATATATAAAACAGATAACATAAAAAACATTTAAAATCACGTACAGATAACATTTAAAATCAACAATAAATAAAATAAATAAATAAATCAAGTTATATGAAGTTTTAAATAGTGTAAACCAGGGGTGGCCAACTTGTTTGTCATTAAGATCGACTTTATACGTTAACAATGAGTTTGCGATCTACCTTCGAAATTCTTCGTTTGATGATGAGAGTAGAGGTAGGAGCTAAAACCACATATCCCAAAAAGATATTAGCCCAAAACGAGATATCCAGCAGCGGCAACGGTTTTTCCTTTTATTTTACTCGTAAATCTCAAACACAATACTTCACTTCAACTCTCACAACTGTCAATTCATAGGTGCCATGTTGGCATCGTCAGCGAATTTAGAATTTTGTCTAATGCTCTGCTGCTACCGGCTATTCTGTTTTGGGCCATACTCAGCAATTGAAATTTTGGCTTTAGTTGTCTAGAGAAGGCACTACGCAGTAAGAGAGACGTCCGATAACTTACAAAGATCGACTACAAATCGTTTTTTGGCTTTAGTTTGTCTAGAGAAACACTATTCAGTAAAAGAGAGTCATCCAATACTTATGAAGATCGACTACAAATCGTCCCGCGATCGACCTGTTGGCCATCCCTGGTGTAAACTACTATGTTATAATCTTTGTAACCTACAAATATATTAAATTTATTATATATATGGGGAAAAATATAGTTATGGGAAATATTTTATATAAAACTGCATATTTGCGTAAGTCAGGAAGATAAAGGTATTTCCTGTTTTACAAAAGGTTGCTTAATGCCATTTCACTTTTACAAAAGACCTACATTAGTACCTGTTTTTGCTAATCAAAAGAAATCCAGAGGATTTTCACTTTTACAAAAAAAAAAAAAAAAAAATAAAAAAAAAAAAAAAAAAAAAAAAAAAAAAAAAAAAAAAAAAAAAAAAAAAAGTCTGGATGATCACATGGTAATGCAGTAGCTCACTATCATGGAGCTGGGTTCAATTCCAGATCACACACCTCCAGTTTTTCAGGAGGGATCCAGTTCCAGGTCACTGATTTCCATCCTTTCAACCTTCCAGATGATTCCCTCATAAGTACAGACCATCTCGTGATAGTCTCTAAAAGTCAACTGTCACCGATACAGTATATCCAGTGTACAATACAGTAGCTTAACTGAAAACATAAGTGACACCATAAGTGAAAGCTTCAACGTCATCCCATTGCCATGATCTTAGAGCTATATAATGTAAAATGTAATTTTGTATCTTTTAATTATCATATTTTAAAATGGCCAATATTTAAATTTCCGAGTTTTCTGCTATAACTTTGTACATACATCATTTCTACTTTATACAGGCTGTGTATTTATCATATCAGCCTTGCTTTTATTATATATTAGTATTATATTAGATTTTGTGTTATTTGATATGATTTGGTAGGTTATTTTTTGGATTTGAGAATGCTCAAAAAATTCTCTCATATATTAATGGTAATTTCTTTTTCACTTTATGTCATTTTCACTTATAAAAGGTTTTATATAAATGTTCAACTTTTGTAAAGTGAAGATATCTGTACTATATAATTTACTTATCTTTAACAGGTTTTTTTATTATTAATAATGATATTTCCATTGTAAAATATGGAAATATAGTATTTCCATTGTGTGTAGCTTAAGCGTAACTTTCTTAAAAGTATGAATATGGCTCATGGAAAATAAAACATTTTCATAACTTAATTGAAAACAATTGAAAAATGATAAAAAAAGAATATCAATGTTTTATCACATGAATTTAACCAACCTGCACTTTAACAATTCCCTGAAGTTCAGCAACATTAGAACCTGATGGAAAAGTCACACTCCAAACAGAACGCCATCGTCCATTCCTATAAAATAAAATTAAATGATTTATTCAAAATTATAACCCATGAGTAATTTTTTGTTCATAATTCAAGTATAACAAATCTGTTTATTTTAAACAAGCATAAAAATAAAATTTCAATGCTACAAATTATCACTGAAAAAATAAAGTAATTAAACTAAATTTTTTTTATTAAAAATTAGGTTTTAAGTAGAGAATAGAAATTTTTAGAAAATAAGTTAATTTTTACTTCTCATCATTAAAGAACACAAGTTTCTTCAAATTTTTTTCAAATCATTAAATTGTATAATTTACTTTTTATGATAAAATCTTATTAACAAAAGTATCTTTCTACTAATATATTTATTTAAACATATTATTAATGGATAGATAAAACATTATTAAATAAGGAGAAGTGAAAATCTTTGACTTTTTCAACTTAAAATGCTTGAAAAATATATATATTACATAGTTCCAACAAAACATTTACTGTACATTCAGTATATTAAAGATAGCTGCATTAAGGCACATATGAGGTGGAAAAATTTTCCAAAATGGCAATGTTGTACAGGAACAGAAGACTACAATGTTGTGCCACAAGGCTTTTTCTGCAAT
Source organism: Olivierus martensii (assembly GCA_000484575.1). NCBI lineage: Eukaryota > Metazoa > Arthropoda > Arachnida > Scorpiones > Buthidae > Olivierus > Olivierus martensii. The sequence continues at coordinate 25,401 of AYEL01071813.1, forward strand.
GTTTTTGTCAGTCATTGCAGCAAGAGTGGTCATGCTAAGTGAACATGATTCCGATCTGTGCTTCTTTGTTTAGCACATATTGCACAACTCCTTGTCATCAAAAATGAATGAAAAATGATGTGCATGCATCAAATTCTGTGTCAAAATTGATAAAAACATATCAGAAACTGCTTCAGTAGGCATTTGATAACCATGTTTTAGGCAAAATACAAATCTGTGAACGACACAAATGTTTCAAATGTAGCTGAGAAATATTTGAAAACAATGAATGGACAGGATGCCCTTTAACAAACATAAACCCGAAAATGTTGAGAGAGATCATGCATTAATTCATGAAGAACAATAGTGAAATATTTTGGATATTGCTAAAAAGCTTAACATCAGTTATGGTTTAGTTCAAAATATTGATGAATTGCCTCCAAATTTGTGCTATATATCCTGACATCTAATCAAATAGAACAAAAAATGCAGATCTATCAAGACTTCGAGGCCATTATGAATACTGACAGCGACTTTTTGAAATGTGTGGATTCTAGGGATGAAAGCTCAATTTATGAGTATAACTTAGAAATTAAACAACAGTTTCACAATAGAAAAGCCCATCAACTCCACGTTTCAAGAAAGCATAACAAGTCAGAATTAATGTGAGGTTAATATTATTTAGTTCATCAATCATAAAGGAATTCTGCAGGAATTCATTCCACAAGGACAATCAATCAATGCAGATACTACATTGGCATGCTGAAGCATCTGCAGGATTATGTGAGGCTTAAATGCCCATAACTGTGGACCACTGGGAACTGGATGAGCGACTATGACAATACTAGTCCACTGTAGTATTCATCAAAGTTTAGCAGTTTTTGATTCAAAGCAACATGGTTATCATTCGAATTGTGATTCTGAATAATCATTTATGAGAGAAAAGTTGAGAATATAGATTTCATTTGAGAAACTTTTGCAATATTTTGTAAATAAAGCTGACATATCATTTTATTGGATCATCATTAGAACAAAACATGAATTTATCTACTTTAAAATGGATACATTATCTTTGTCAAAGCATTATCAGCATAAGATATTATACTCATTGGCAAAGATTGGAAAATTTGTGTCTGACATACTATTGGAATATATAATGTTGAAGTTGATTTTGTATACGGGCCTATCTCATTAATACAGTGGTTATGTTCCAAGCCACTATTGTAGGACAAATCACAGCCTTTTTTTCATTTGTTGTTACAGGATGACAATTATTGAGCTATATGAAATAAAAAATAAAATTTTCGAAAACTACTGAGTTCAAACGTGTTGAAAATGCTAATTTATGTTTATAAAAAAACGTTATTTCGATTTTACGGACTAGTCTTACCCCCTATAGTCCGTAAAATCGAGGTTTTACTGTATATCATATTGCTTTTGTATAGGCGTCGCCATTAGTCGGCAAGCAAAGCCTTTAAACAATACGCAATAGCCACTAGTGTGATTCACCCACTTCTAACTTATCCGTGAACTTATCACAGCCTTTGACACATTAGTTGCTAATCAGCAGTCGAAGTGTTCGTTCCTCTCGTTGCAATTTTTGTATCTCGTCGTAATTTACCCCTATCATGTCCAAATAAGAGAAATACTACTACTGATGAAAAATTTCTTAGATTTTTCTTTCTTAATTTTGTATTTATGAGTTATTTAATTGAATATATGTTAATAAATAATTTATAAATGTTTATGTAAATGTATGCATTTTTAATTATTTTAAGTTAAATAGAAATTTGGTTTATGAAAATATTAAAATAGAGATCACAAATAAAGAATTAAACAGTCCTCGACCTACATCAGAATCGACTTACGACGGAAATGTTGGAACGGAACCCCGTTATAAGTCGAGGACTATCTGTACTGTATTTAAAAAATTATTCTCTGTAAAATCAAACAAAATGCAAAAGGAGTAATAATTATGGAATTTAATAACAATATATATATATACACCCAATCTAAGGAGAAATTTTATATAAAGTTATTATTTATTTAATTTAACAATATATCAATATAGTAAGCAAACTAAATTAAATTCGTCGTCTGAATTGAGTAATTATAATTATTTGAAAGCTAGGGTTTCTTTAATTATATCCTAACTTTCCAATAATCATAATTATTCAGTTCAAACGATGAATTTAATTTACAGTAATTTCATTTTTAAATAGGTTATTTAGAACTATTTTTCATAATATATCACTTCTAGAAAACACTTATAGACTACCTTTCAAAATTCATATAAAATGTTAAAACATTTTTTGAAAAACATTCATAAATATTTCTTTAAAAAATTTTAAGAAAATACACTTTATAATGATAAGTCTGAAAAGCGAAAACAACTTTTATGCTTTTTGCAAAAAAAAGAATTATCTAATTTCAAAATGAATGCTATACTTTCACAAATAAATAAATCAATTAAAAAAATTTTTTACTAGTTATTATTTAACATAGAACACAATAATTTTATTTTTAGTATACGTATAAAGAACAAAAACCTTTTCAATTGATAACTGACGTTTTTACAAAACAGTTTTGAAAACATTGTATATTTCTTTTCTGTATTCAGTAGATGGTACTTTCATGACATTCGAAAGAGGAACCGGAAGTTTGCGTTAGTACTCCTGGTAAATTTTTTCTCTAACAGTGATATTTTGCAATAATTAACTGAAATTATAACTGTAGTTATCTGCATTTTAAAAATAACAAAAATCAAATTTTTTATTTTTAAAATGAAAAAATATATATTTTTTAAATTTATATGAATTCACTCTCTCTTCTAATTAACCTAACCTACCAAACAAATACAGTAATTCGTATTATTATTGCTCAAGAGAAACAAGTCATTAAAACTATTTAATAATAAAATCTATCGTCCAAAAATCTACAATCTATAAAGCTAGGTTGACACTATCAGAGCACACTCGGACCGAGTTTTAAGTTCGTTTACACGTACCGAGTGCACTCGGTCTGTAGTCTGAGGTGAAATGGAGGATCTCGTGCTTGAAGGGTTTTAATAATAAACAGAATAGACGAAAAAAGAGGAAGTTATCGGCTCGAGAATGGATTCTCAGGCGTGGGCAATTATTGTCAGTCCACCAAAGCCGCGCCTAGCTAAGGTGGATGAGTTCAAACGCGAAAAGGAGAGTCGCAGTAGGTATAATGACGGGTGGTAATGGTTTCGGTTTACGTTTTATTTAAATATACTATTTCCAACGTCGAAACTAATCATTTAGCATTCGTCATTACAATAAACTTTCATTCAACATCAGTTATCTTGCGTTTGAAAACATCCATGTGTGAAGCTGTCATCCCTATTTTGTTACTGGACTCGTTCAGTTAGCGCACGCGTACTTGCGTCGATGGTCGCGGCTAAGCTGGACGACAGTAGACGCTTCTTCCAATTTTCTGCGTGAGGTGGAAAATGAAGATAAAAATACATTTAAAAACCACTATTCAGTTTGATGAACTTTTAAGACGCGTTAAATCTAAAATTCAAAAATTTCCGCCATCTTAATTTTCCAATCGGCTGCCACTCTGTCCAAGTATTTTGGTTGCCATTCGAGTTTACTCTACTGGGATGAAGCGGTCCGAGTGGATGAGCGCGCATCGTACGAGTGTGTTCTGATCATAGATTTTAAGGGGGCTCTGATCGTGTCAACCTAGCTTAATACTAAATATATATTATTTAAAAAGATTCATTGTTCCGGATCTATAACTAACTACAGAAGATACTATTTAAATCATATTTAGTCTCAAAGAAATGATAGTCTAAAGTTAAAAGTTAAATTTAGTGCTATAGCAACGTCATTTAATCAAGGCGCACGGCAGTGTTCCGGGCCAAGTTCCGCGGCGCACACCGTGTGTATATTTACACGAACCAACTTAAGCCTTATTTACCACATCCATAACTTCACTTCCGATTAAGCTAGTAACATGAAAATTATATAAGTTAAGCTTTATTTCCTCGTGAATCTGTAAAAATTTCAAGCTTTAATATCAAAGTGTCTAGAAGATAGAGGCCCCAGAAAATCGCAAATCTTGGCACTGACTCTCATCAAAATTATAAAGTGTTTCCCGTAGACGTAGAGACTTAAAATTTTGCCCAAGTATAGTTCTTAGGATACAGGTAAAGGAAAAATTCTGAAAATGCCAATTTTTCAATTATTTTTGTGACTTCTTATTTATTTCACCCGAAACGATCGAGCCCGTCGCGTCGCATCTGACAGTGCGGTGTCCCCTATACAATAGCAGTCTTTTCTAATGTATATATACATGCGTTCAATCAGATCACGATATAGAGTTCAACTAACACGAATTTTTAATTAACAACACTCCTATTTCAATATAAATCACAGTGACGTGTCTGAGAAGAGATTAGGCGTGTCCGAGTTCTGATGTCATTTCAAAAATAACAAAAACCATCGTATACTAAATGTTTAGAGAACCATATATATCTTATAAATTATTAGTTCTAATGGCATTTTTTTTAGTTAATCCTATGCATCATTATATTTTCGTGTTGAATATACGAAATTTTATGGTTTAAAAATTAGATTTATTTATGAATATTAGAATTATTATTATGCAAAAACGGGATATGAAAACGAAAAATCGGTTATTATGAAATATTCTTGTAGTTCCGACCGAAGACCATATTTTACCACCTGTATTAACACACTGTTAATACGAAACGGATAATTCATAAACATCGGTAAAATGAACCTTAGCAAAAAGTACCGATATCCCACCAAAAACATAAATGTTAAAAAATGGGCCAAGTTCTATTTTACCAGTTTGTTTGGCCACCAAAAGGGATAGAAATCTAAAACAGTTCAAAGTTCCATTCCAACTCCAATGTCAAAAAATGAGATTTGAATACTGAAATAAATTCAATACAGTATTACATTTTCAGGCTTTTAACAGTAGTAGTAGAAAAGGGAGGGCCTACCCAGTCCAAGCACCGCGACCATTTTTCAGGCTTTTACTTGGCAAGTTTTAATATCTGATAGCTGGGTAATAACTCAAAACTTACCAAATAAAAGCCTGAAGAGGTGACACTATTGAATTTATTTCAGTATTTAAATCTAATTTTTCCACATTGGGTTGGAATGGAACTTGGCACGGTGTTAGATTTCTACTCTTTGGTGGCCAAACACACTAGAATAGAACTTGGATAAACTAAAATGTTTTCACATTTATGTTTTTGGTGAGATTAATTGAGAACATCTCCATTCCAATATAATTTTGCATTGTTAAATTATGTAATAATATGAAACATTATTACAATGAGTAAAACGTGTATTAATTTCGCGTAGAATTTGCACGAAATATCACTTCAAAAAAGTTAGGATTCTATTTCATAAATTATTCATCAAATTCAATTAGCTATTAAAAAAATATACAATATAGTAATTGAAAATAATCTCTCTCTCTCTCTACTAAAATACTATGCAATAAAATATTTTTTGTTAAAGCAATTTTTTAAGAAATACTTGCACAGTACTTAATTCTGCAATTCATACAGAATGACATTTTTATTTCAGTATTCAGTATTAGGAAATAAATTACATGAATGACAAAAAAATAAAATCACCTTATTACTATACATCAAATTTATGTAAAGTCATTTATTTTTCTTCATTTATAACATGCAATATTTTTACCGTATACCTAATACATTATTTTGTAATACAAGTTATAAATTTGCCATATTTTATATTCATAATTTTATTTGATTTAAAATGAAAATTTTGAAGCCAATTCACATATACAGTAAGTCTGAACTCAATAAAATTATAAGATCGGAAGAAGAACATTCTCCTGTATGCGCTTTATTAAATCGTATTTACGTAACAGAATGCTTGATGATCGGTTAAGCAATTTAGCAATCATGTTCATCGAGAGAAAAATCGCAAAAGCTCTCGATTTGGACAAAGTAATCGATCGTTTTGCATCATTAAGTAAAAATCACCGCATAATTTTGTATTGAGCTGATATCAAATAAATACTTATATTTACCAGTATTTTGAAACTTTATTTATTCTTTCCAGCTAATCGCATTAATTAAGTACTGCGTAAAATGTGCAAAGGACGCGTTTTTTCGCAGCTTGTAAATAAAAATTTTTTATCGCTATTAGCGTGAAATTATGTGGGCTTAAATTATGCTTGTGGATTTTTATTTTCATTTTTACGGAATACAAGGCGTCTTGGATTATGAGGTGTTTAATGTATTCGGTTGTAAATTTTCATTTTTGCAAAACTCAAGGCGTCTTGGATTATGTGGAGTTGAACTCTTGCGATTTTCAATTTTACGTTTCGGGTTATATATTCAGAGTGGGCAAGCATATGGACCAGAACTTTTAATGCATGGGCCATGTCCCACCCGTAGTTACGTCCCTGCTGTAGTCCGACATTCTGCGAACCGTCGCGCCTCCCACGTGAAATTTTATGTCACAACTTGTCGATGTGCGAGAAACTGCCATAAACAAATTTCAGTTGCTATTTGTTCGTTGCTCAGGCTTATAATCGGACTAATTTTTAAATTCAGTACACTGATCAGTTGCGTAGCTGACGGTCAGCAGACCCCGTGACGCGGGGGCCCCAACTCACCCTGAAGAAAATAACTCTAAAACTCAATCAATCCCCAATAACCTCGATTTAAACGAAAAACAGTTAAACCAATTTAACGCAGGGCGTCGGCGTTCGTTAGCTGGAACTCTAAAACTTAGTTAGCCCTAATTTACAATTTATTCCAAATTGCGATTAGCAGGTTTAGCTATGTTATCCGTAGAATGTTGACAGAGCTAAAAAAAACTTAATATCAATATATTCATAGAAGAATTTGCAAATAAAAATGCCAAGCGTTCGGAACGATTTCGTAACAACATGTAAACTTAAATATCTTCTGATATATTTGTTGTTTAATTTGTTCAAATAAAATTACGTTCATTTAAATTAATGTAAATCTGTTTAAAAGTTTTACAATTTGTATATATAATAAAATTATTTTTACTATCCGAGACTTTTGTCATGGGCCTGGCATCGAATAGGGCCAGACCATCGGGCTCTAGTGTGTCACATAACGTGCCCGATAATTCGCAGACCGTCGCCAGAGGCACTGTCTACCACCCAAAGAGGTCGTGACAAAAACTATTTTATATATAACATGATATGTAATGTATCGAATTTTGAATTTATTGTACACTTTAAATAAATGTTTAATATTTTATATGACTTTTTTTATTATATCAAAGTGATATACATTTTAAGTGGAAGCCCGGACCACAGACTTGTCACGGGTCCGAAAATTTCTATTGGCGGCCCTGTTCACCTGTATAAAGTTTCACGTATTAACCTTATTAATCAGTTAGTTTGCGTTAGACATTTTTTACGTCAACATTTTCATAAATAAACGTTGACACCCAGAGTTACAGGGTTTTGATCGTTTACGTTTAAGCAAATCATTTTTACGCCGACATTTATTATAAATGCAAGTACGTCGACGCCCTGCGTTAGAGTTTAGATAGCGTTTGAAATAAATTATATCGATAAATTAAAGAGGGGCCCCATCGACATCTTTTCGGGGGCCTCTCAGTTTTCAGCTACGCTGTTGACACTGATTACTGTAAAATGGTGTTTTTATTGTATCAGTGTTTGTTATCTTTATATAATATCACAAATCGGAAAAAATGAAAAACGAAAACAGAAAACATTGACTGTGGTCGAAAAGGCAAAAATAATTAAGAAACTTAATTTGTGCAAAAAGTTTAGTGATTTGACTTCTTTTTATAGTATTGGACGAGCCACCATTTATGACATTAAAAAAATCGGGATAAAATTTAACAATTTGTGAAAGATTTGAACAGCAAGAGCAGTGACAGGAGTCTTAATAAATGGAGCATATTATGTAATTCCGATTTTTTCATTGAACATCCAATAATCCGACAAGCCCCGGAACCATATGTGTCAGATTAGAGAGACTTTACTGTATAGCAAAACATTTTAAATTGGCATTGAAACAATATTTGAGTTTTATTAAATTATTAAATCGTAGGAATAAAAAAACAAAATTTTAATAAATAAATAGTCTTATTGTATATTGTTTCCACAATTATGCAAATTATTACAATTTATGAAAAAATAATTGGCTAATTATAACTAATTAGTATTAGTAGAGATCCAATTTCATTATTATTGGAAGGAAGGCAAAAACTAAGGGTGAAATAAAATTTTAAATATTGGAAAGTTTTTGAAGTAACGATTATTACGAGATGGATTCAAAAATGAATTCCAAAAAAGTGCTTAGTGGATACAGATGATATGAGTAGGCAATAGCTACAGCATTTTATAAAAAATCTGCTTGGTAACGAATACATTACAAAACTTTCAAGGTTAATTACGATGGAATGGAATGGAATGGAATGTAATGTAATTGCTTATATAACTGATATAGCTATAGAAGTAAACATCAGCAACTTACTAGTTAATTACGATGGAATGGAATGGAATGTAATGTAATTGCTTATATAACTGATATAGCTATAGAAGTAAAAAAATATCAATTCTTTTTATAAATTAAGATTTTTAATATAATTTTATATTTTTGTAATTACTATATAAAAGTTTTAAATACATTAAATTTCTTCTTGGCTAAGTTTCTTCAAATACTGTTTATAATGCAACTGTAGTAGTACAATTAGAAATTTATTTTTAGAAATATAAAATTATATTTCATTGCATTCAAATTCAAACGCACATTATATATGTATACAATTATTATACTTTATGTAAAAAATACTAAAAAAATGTCTATTTTTATAAAATTTCATAAACTTGAAATATCATTCACTTTTTCTTAAACAAGATTTGGAACCTATTAACAATTTATATATATATATATAGTGGATTCCGCTTAATTGAGACAGCCGCGTAATTGGGGCAAATCTGAAAGAACGAAAACCAAACTAATAAACTAATACAAAATTTAAACGCTTAATTGGGACAACTTTCCGCTTAATTGGGACAGTAGCAGAAAAGGAATTTTCAATTTTTGATATATTTTAGGGATTTTTCGAAAGTATGGCTACACATACATACACTAATCTTTGCCAAGATGTCAAGAAAGGATTTTACACTCAAGTAAAATTGCTTGGCTGAATAAAATTAAAA
>AYEL01071815.1:0-36094 GCA_000484575.1 Olivierus martensii
TATATATTTTTTTTTATTACACTAAGTGACAAGAACAAATACAAGTTAATTGTGAACTTTGTTCAATATTAGATCTCACATGTACATATAAAATCATAACAGGCAGTTTTTGTTTAATTTTTTTTTGTTATCATTGTATGCCATTGTCCTTTGGCTAAAGTAATATAATACTATACATTTTTGTTACTATTTTCTAATGCCATCTAGCTAGTTAGATTTTGTGCATTATGGTTTGGAAGAAATGAAATCAAAGCATGTACATATTCAGTGTATTAGTCAGCACAGATATGGAAGAGTTAAAATGATTGAGACTTTGTGATACACAAAAGCTTGCCTGAGTAATATGTGGCATATATTGTATAATGTACACTTGACAATAAAACTGGAGCTTCCTTTTGTATAAGCATCACACTTTAAATCACCCTATAAAGTCTGTACAAAGGTGAAATGGAATTGGATTTTACAGTAGGTTCCTACATAAAGAGAAAATATGAAGATATGATCATTTCTCACAGCTGGCTAGGGCACTAGCCTGATATATTTCAGACACAAATTAAGTCTTATTCTATCCAACCTGTCTCTGAAACATGTTAAAACTAAGTACTCACTGAAAAATTTAACTGCAGACTTTGCATCAATATCAAAAAATATGTACTGTATTATTTGAAGAACAGGACCGGATTATAACAGATCACACACTATCTTCCTTTTACACGCTTTCCATTCGTTGTTGTCTCAGACGGATGAACAAGCAAAGCAGAAAAACTACTTTCTTTTCTCAACAGAGAGAGAGAATTTTTCAGGCTATTTTTCTATGAATGAAGAATAATCAAATATACATTGTAGTAGTTGGTGTTTTAAATGTAATATACAGTTATCAACACACTAAGTGCTACATTCCAACAGCTGCATATTATGAATATGGAATGATTATGTAATAATTAGCCAACTGAGATGCATATCTTAAATGTTTTTTCATAGTTAAAAACAATCATGCCAATTTTTTTGCTTTAACAACATTGCCCAGCTGGTTGATAACAATTATAACTAGTAAGGCAATTAATATACAATTCTTTTCAGCAGCTGCCATTTTCTTTGCAGGAAAACTTCCTCTTAAGCATTTCAGCTATTGAAGTTATATATATTTTTTTGTTAAGAAACAAATTCATAGAAGTTAACAATGGTAACCAATACAATTTGGCTACTTTTATAAAGTTTATATTCACATATGAACTTCAAATGCTTTGACAGAATGTTGTGCAAAAGGATTTGTGCTTACTTGATGACGTGTTGCAAGGGCAGCCCATTCTGCATCAAATGGATCTTTATAAGGTAATGGTTCTGAAGATTGAGATGACGAATGAATATTTCCATTAGCCAATGTACTTTTTGTTTGAGAATGATTTTGAACATCTGGTTGTGCTGACTTAATATGTGATCGATCATAAGTGATTGATTTATTTCCTGAATTTTGAAATACAAAAGCTTCTGCTGATCCTAATGATTGACTACGTAAATGAGAAAAGTTCGGACTGCTTCGACGAGGTGGTACTACTGGTTGTGTTGGTGGTTGTGCAGATGTCATATGTGGTGGAATAACAAATAAATCTGATGGGTTTGATGTGCTTTTAACAAGACTTCCAGGTGAAATAGCATCTGTTGTCGAATTATTCTGCTCTTCTTTTTCCTGCATGGCATTGGTATTGCTTGCAAGCCATGCTTCGGCTCGAGAACTTAATCCAGTTCTAGCCCAAGGATTTATAACTGAAAAAATTAATTATTATTAAAAGAAAAATCATTACATTGTTATTTAATCTATATTTTTATATTGTTAAATATCAAATTTCTTATCTGAATTCTTATAAACTAAATTTGATTATTTATAAACAATTATAAATAATAATAAATACATTAAAATTATGCAAATAATCAAATTTCCTCTCAATTAAATCAATTTTTTTATTTCATGAATTAATCAGTGTTTAGTAGAAAGAAGCTAACTCAGTCTTGCTATATTAAAATAATTCAAAGCTGATCCAATATAAATGTAATTTCATGTGTGGGTTATATTATTATATGGTCCAGGTATCTCCATTTACCTAAAAATGAAATTTTCATACAGAGTGCTTTAAAATGCTAAAATATTGCCATTCTTAATCATATTATATAATTATTTTTAACCTTTATATATATTCAATATTCTTATGATATATTAATAATAATAATTTAACTTTTTCTAATTTCTATATAGATATTTATAATCTGAAAGTATAACAGAATTGCACATGATCTCTGATATGCAATTCTTTTACTTTCATGCTTTCTCTGTTTATGTCACTAAATTGGGAATATTATATAAATGGACAGCAAATGGTGAATGCAGTTTCAGATTACTAATGTTACATTTACAAAAAACATTCTTCTATAGATGAGTAACTGAGAATAATCTCAAGTGAAGGCCAAAAAAATCTTATATAAATGCTAGTAAACTGAATTTTTCTTATTAAAAGTTTTTTTTTATTCATATATTAATGTAATCATATATTTAGAATAGAAAATCTTTTGATCAATACATGAATCAAACACAAATAGTTGTTTTAAAAAATCAGAAGTTGGTCCAAACGATATATTGAAATACAAAAATACATAATTTTTGATTTGATCTATCTATTATTTGAAAAGCACATCATCTTAACACCACAGATACATTTATGCATAAATTTATTTAATTTTATAATTTTTGAAATAATTTCAAAAAATTTTATTTTCTTTAAACTTAATCTTATCTTATAATGGACTACTAAAACATTTAAAATGTGTTGCATAATGATAAAGGCACCCACATTTTACTGTTTGTAAAACAGGAAAAAAAATGCAACAAAACTAAATTTAAATAGGCTGTTTCCTTACAATCATGTAAATATATATTTATGCAAATTATTATAATGTCAAAATAATATTTAGAAATAGAAAGTAAAAAAATTGATTTTGGAGGTATTGCAAAATGATAAAGGCACTATTTAAAACTTTAATTAAGAAACCACTAAAAATGTATCATGAATATTTATTAATTTGGATAGTACTGAAGCTTAATATCTTTTTAATGAAATTTCAAGAATTTCATTAAATTCAAGAAGAGAAGATATTTCTGTCAATAAATCAACACTATCAAGGCTCTTAAAATGAAATCCAAATATTAAGTATTAAAAACAAATCATCTTCAACTCTGAAACCTTTTTTCAAGACAAAAAGGTTAGCAGGGCCAAAGAAAGAATGTGTTGGAAAGAGGAATGAAACATTGTCTGGAGGGATCAAAAAAGTTTAATTTAGATGGTCCAGATGGTTAGCAGTATTACTGGCATGATCTGAGAAAGAAGAAAGTTCCTTCTGTAGACACCAACAAGGTAGAGGTTCTGTTTTAGTTTGTGCTGCCTTCGGTTGGAATGGAAAGACTGATATTGTCTTTATTAATAGTTGTGTGAATTCTCAACTTATCAGACTATGTTAAATTACCATTTACTGCCATTTTAAAGAATTGCTTTTAATGGCAGTGACTGGATGTTTCAGCAAGACAATGCTCCTATACACAAAGTTAGAAGCACTATGCAATGGTTCCAAGAGAGTACTTCGAATAAAAGTTTTAGTATATAACCAACTGCGTAAAGTGCTTTAATCAGTAATTTTAAGATATATCAAAGTGTTGTTATAACATTTCATTTTCATAATCAAATATATTTTTTATTACTTGATCTGATTCTATTTAGTATAAAATATGTTTTTTATGTTTACTTTTAAATTTTAACTGGAAAAATTGATAAAAATGTATTGTTATTTTTTGCAGTTTATTTATTTATTCATTCCAAAAATTCTCTTCAAAAATAATTTCTATTGAATTTAATGTGAAAAATAATAACTGTTTTCTATTTATATATTCTTTCTTCTCACACAGTTTCTAAGATATTATTATGGGGGAAAAAATCTGCATAATTTTTCCATTTTTATTGAAAGATACAGTTGCTAGAATATGGCAATGAAATTTAGAAGAAAATTTCCTGATATTTAGAATTTTCACAGAAATATTATTATTCAGTTCCCAGATAGAGAACCAAAACTGAAACCAAACTGCACAAACAACACTTCAGTAATGAGTATGTGTGCACATACTCATTACTGAAGTGGAAATTCAATAATCCTAACATAAAAAAATAATCAAGAATTTTCTAATTGATTAGAATTATTATGGATTAAAGAAAGTTGATAAAAAATATCAGGGATTACAATGCAGTGATTTCTACACTGCATTAGTGTCTGTCAATGCATTTTATTTTTTTATAATAGCACAATTGTCTAGATAAAAATTGCAAAAATAACATTGTACATTACATAAAGGAAAAATAAGAAATAAAATTTTAACCATAAGTTATTTTTACATTTAATAAACAGAAGACATTTTATGTTGCACATTTTATATAAAGTATCATGTGTTGAAATAGAATATTTTCATTATAACTTATCTAAAATGGTAATAAATGTTGATCACAATTTAACACTTATTTATTATGTGAAATGCTCAAATAATTTAGAAGAAAATACAAAGTAAGTCTACACTGTTCTTAACAAGATGTTAATAACAAGATCTTTCAACTTCTGTTGAAGAACAAGGTTATAATTTGACTTTTATTTCAAAAGTTTATAGCAAAATGATTTTTATTTTTATTGTTGATCTATAAAAATAATAATATATAATGAAAATACTGTATTAACCTGAATACAAAGCAGTAATAAAAATAACTCAACCTTGTACTCAAAATTAATACATTATTTTTATTCTAGCTTTACAAAAAAATTGCATATGATTAATATTACATAGTAGTAAGCTAGTGTTTATAAATGATAAGAACAAATGATGAATGATATTAAAACAATGGTTAATATTTACCAACAGCATTATAACCAAGATTATTAACATATTATCAATACATTTCTTTGGATCAAAATATGCATTGATTTCTTTCAAGGCAATATTTTTGAAATTATATTTGCACTATCATTAAAAATGAAATTGTTATAACCAAAATTTATTATCTTTTACTTTAAATCAATGTATGTAATAACAATAATTATATATTCATTTATAACAGACAAATTATTATATGAAACTATTTACAATACAAAATCAAATTTATTTATTGAAAAAATTTTTCTGATCCTTTTTTGAGAAAAATAATAATTATCTAATAAACCTGCCTTTGATATATTCAATCTATTATGCAAATTCTGTTTTGTATTTTTTCTTTCTATAATAGAATAATAATAATAGGACATATTATTAACATCATTTCAGTTTTTGTGCAGATAATGTGTATATTATTTACTAAAAATGTAGTATTTATTATTTTGTAAATTATATTAAAATATTTTTTTAGGTTTTTCTTGAATGAAATTTTAAAAAATATGATAAAACTTGAGGAAATTTTTTATTACCTTGCTGATTTTGATGTTCTTTTACTGCAGAAGACAAAAAAGGATCATCAGTACTGCTAAGAAGATTAAGACCTTGAGAAAGTTGCTGACACATGGCACTGATGGTATCTTGCTTTTCTGTTATTGGGGAAGATTCCGGAATTGGAGTAACTTCAAAATTAAATTAAATTTATAATTAATTATAAAATAAATCATATATTATTTTTTATGAATTAATAAAATATTTTAAAACTTTCATCAAGATTTAAATTTTTATATCTAACAACATTACCTCAGGAATGATCAGTTAAAATTTTTAAATTCAAAAAAATATATCATTTGTAATAGTCTAAACTTAATTTATAACATTATTTAGTTATTTTTTTTTTACGCTATTTTAAACAAAACAAATTATACAAATGTTGAAGATTAAATTTTTCTCATTTGTAAAAATGAGAAAAATTCTTCATTTAATTTCATATACAGGCATTTCTCAAGTTATGAATTTAATTTATATGCAAGTTTTTAATTTGGGTTATTCATAATTTGGATACTGTTGTGGCCTCCAAGAATACTGAAATTATAATATATTTCATAATTGAACCAATTAAAAATTTATTATTTCACAGATTTGAATAAAAAATTCTGATTATAAAGTAAAGATTTTTTATGTAATCTCTGCCATCTTGAACTACTGCCATAATATGTTAAGTAACTGTGTAATTTTTACATTATGTTTATTGGTAGAGCATTCTCCTACCATAATGTTTAGAATTCTTAAAGACTTTTTGAAATTTTCTAGAATTTGGAAATGAAATGGCATTATACAAATCTACAATAATAAACTATTCTTCTTTCAAATGACTACATTAATTTATAAATAAGCTTTTAAACAGGGAAAATAACAATTTTTGACAATATTAAAATGTGTGTAATATTTTCAGTATTTAAACTCACAGTATCTAAATAGCAATGGAAATAAAATGGAAAATTAATAGATAACATTGCTTATTATAATAAATTAACAAATATTTTTTCTTTCTTTCTATTATTATTTTTTTCAATTTGAAGTACAGTGGTACCTCAGAACACATCTGCTTTGTAATAAGTCCAACTTGGTATATGTTCTGTTTGGATGCAAAAACTTTTGCTTGGTATACGACCAACTTGCGTGCTACCCTTGTTTACTTCTCTCGAGACAATGCCATGATTGTGCACAAAGCATCAGTACGCCAATTGCTATCATTCAGTGAACAACCCGTGCTATAACTCTCTCTGAATTTTCATGTGATTTTGTTTTTTTTTTTTTTTTTTTAATTTATTATTATAATAAAAATTTATAAAAATTTTATTTTTGCATTTTTTTTTTGTGTTAAATTTTTAATAAATTCATTAACTATGAGTTCTAAGAAAGTTAATGAGAAGGGCCAAGAAACAAAGAAAATGGTTAGAATCACCATGGAGGTGAAAAAAGAGATTGTTGAAAAGTATAAAGATGGCATGTGTATTCGGGACTTGGCTGCTGCATACTGTATGCTGAGAATGATGGTATCTACAATTGCGTAAAACAAAGACGTTATTAAATCAGCTAACATTAAATTTCATTTATTTTATCTAACTGCTTTTGTATTTATGTATTTTAGTATTAAAAGCAGTGTTTAAATTATTTTATACAAACCCATCAATGTATAATATGCCAATAACAATAAGATTTTTTTCATGGGAACAGATTAATCATTTTCCCTTTATTTCTTATGGAAAAATTTCGTTTGGTATATTCGTTTGGTCCAAGGATCTGCAACAGATTAAGGACATATACCGAGGTATCACTGTACTTTATTATTCAATGAATGAACAATTTGGTTTAGCTTGAAATTTCAAAAAAAAACTATTTTATCTCAATACAAATTGAAATAATATAAATAAAATAATCTAAAAAATAAAAGAAACAAAATAAAAATAAGACTATTTTACTAATTTCAATCTGTACAAAATATTTTTCATTAAACTCTTTCTTAAAAATTTAAAAATGTCTATAAAAATGTAAAAATATTTAGGAATCACCATCAGAGAATACTTACATCAATAATAAATATAAAATAAATATATTTGCTAAAATTACAAGACATACAGCTCTACTAGCAAGTATAAAGTTATTTATTAGTGTAAATTACATTTTCGGATCTTTCTACGATCCCTCTTCAGTACCATTCATTTAACTATACACCATATTTAAAAGAGCATTAAAAATATAATATAAATTTGCTAAAAAATCATCAAATTGATTTTGATAAAATAAATAAATAGTCACTTGATATAATGTCAACAATTCATCTGTAACTGACAGCTGCCAACATGTATATTGCATCTATAGTGGCAAGCATTTTAAATGGGCATGATATGCTAACTGCAATCACCCGTGAATCATTTTCTGGGAAATTTTTTCCCATATATTAGGTCAGAGGTGTTTGTATTAACTAAATAATTACTTGATGAACCAATCACAGTAAATTACCTAAAATTATAGCTAGTTTTGTTTGAGCGAAGTCATTTTTAAAGTTTTTCAAATTTATGTAAATTTTTTTTAGTAATTATACAATAATTATTCAGTTTAGAAAAATTCATAACATTTATTTTTATAAACGATATAGCCCTAAATATTGCCCAAACATATATAGTTTATTTTCTTCAGAAGATGTGCAACTATTTCAGAATATTAATTATTTTATTGGATGGCAAAATAATTGCAGATGGGAATGTATAATCTTTGGCCAAATAACAATATGCTCAATGAATACTTTTCAATATTAGCAAATATAAAAAATAATTCCATAATTATATATATATAAAATAAACAAACCTAAAAAATTTTGAAATTTTTTTTATAGAAAAATAAGATAATATTTAATCCATGTGCCAGCAAATAATTGCTGGCACATGGATGTTGCAGATTTCATAATTATCGATAGTAAAAGTGCTTTATTTGAATAGTCTATCAAATGAAGTTTGACATGTTTTCCTTTTTTTATGAAAAAAGATTATATTAATAGATTATATTGATTATATTAATACGAATAAACAAAATATATTATTATAATATATAAAAAAAATAAAAATAAAAAAAATTAAATTTTTTTTTAATATAAATTTAAATATAAAATATTATTTAATAATGTTAGTTTATTTTATTCAGTTTATTTGTTTATTTTATATCAAATTATATATAATATATATAAAATTTAAAAATGAAAATATTAATTTTCTGCAATATTACTGACATATATTAAAGAATTCAAACTTATTGCATGCTTTTTATATAAGGTGTTTGTGTTTTGCTAGCAGCCATTATAGAAGGGCTGAGTAAAGAATATGAGAAGTTTTTTTAGCTTCTTTTCCTGCTAATTTTATCATTTTTTAGTTGAGTCCATTTGTTAACCATTTCATTTTTTCTGCTATAAAAAATAGATGAATCTGGTACTTCTGGATATTCTGGTCCAAGAAATCATCATAGGGTTATTGCTAAAGAGAATATTTCAATTTATGATTATTTGAATAATTTTTCTTCTTTAGAAGAAGACAGAACAAGTGATACAATAACAATTAAAGTGGAAAGATAACTCTTCATGTAAATTCATGTAGATTTACAGGCAATTCAGGAGTTTGTGTCACAATACCAGATAATTCTACTACTTTTTTTACTTTTATTTAATAATGAATTTCTTAACATAATGATGAAAAAACAAATATTTTTGCCCATGAAGTATTTCAATCGGAAAATACATATTCTCATGATACAAACTGGATCAATATAGATATTTATTGAATTGAAAATATTTTTGGATTACTTTTATACATATGAGATTCATCCAATTACCTCAGACTTATGATTATTGGAGAAATGACAAATATTATACTCTAACAAGTTTTGAAAAAATATATCTAGATAGGTAGGTTTCTTAAAATTATATTTTTCTAGAAATCCAAATACACAACAGTGACAATAATCTTATTGCCTCTATAAAAATTTGACTGATTCTAAATTTTTTTAAAATGAATGAATTTATTTTCCAGATAAAAAATTTGCTTTAAATGAAAGCTTGGCAGCATGGAAAGGAATATTAGTTTTCTGCCAATACATAAAAAATAAGAAAAATAAATATGATATAAAATTATATTTATTTGTTGAGCTCACTGAAACTATTCTCTGATATATTATACACTCTAGAAAAAAGCATTTTGAAAAAGTAGTAATGAAACTAATAGAAGAGAAACTAAATTTAGGACATAAGATCTGCATGTATAATTATTATAATAACCTCAATACTGCTTATAAATTATTACATTAGAAAATATACTTACAGGAATTTTGAAGAGAAAGAGGAAAAGTAATCTAAAAGACAGAAAATTCAAACTCAGGAAAATTTTTATGTAAATATAAAAATAGTATAGCAATTTCGAAATAAAAAGACCAGAGAAGTTTTACTATATTAGGAATTTTTATGATATGTTATAACATTATATTGATTATATACTATTCAAAACAATGTTCCTTTTACTGTTCAATCAACTTTTCAACCATATTGAATGAGTAGAAATAGAGATATATCTGATTATTGTGGCAATTATGTTCCAGATCATTGTTGTAAAAAATAGATGAATCTGGTACTTCTGGATATTCTGGTCCAAGAAATCATCATAGGGTTATTGCTGAAGAGAATATTTCAATTTATGCCTTTATCATAGCCTTTTTCATTTGCTAATGTATGAAAAAAAAGCTAAAACGGTAGCAACTGCTAAGTTCAAAACAGCATTAAAGCAAAGAAAGAAAATTACATACTTAAATGCTCTGATAAATTACAAAACACTTTTAATTTAAAGCACTTTTGCCTTTATTTTAAGCCCTCATCAGTAAACTACAAAATTTAGAATAGATAATATTCTATTACAACATTTAAAATTATCACTATGGTAATTTATATCAACAAATTACATTTTCTTATTCAATTAGATTAACATATATAAATAATAATAACTATGTTAATTTATATGTTTATATTATAAAAATAACAGCATATTTTCTAAAAAAATTGTAATGGTAATAAACAGAAATAAATATAGGATTATATGTGGATTCTGTGCAGACAATATCTGGAGCACTATGCTCAATTGCTGCTAATTGCTTTAGAGTCTATTATATTAACAGCAGAAATATTATTGAACTTTTTCTTCTTTAAGATTTCTAAGTTCTCTCTCCCTTTGAATGGATTCTCTATTACTTTAATGATTCTGGCATCATCCCACTTTACTTGCATATCATAATGCAGGACAGACCGTGCAATGGCAGTTTTCTCCATTTTATCCCCAATGTCTTCCTTATGTTCTGTTATTTTTTTCTCTAATGATCTTGAAGTTGAACTTGATTTTCATAGTAAACAGTGTTGTAGTAGTAGTAGTAGTAGTAGTAGTTATAGTTATAGTAGTGAATCACCAAATGGTAGCAAATGTATCCTAGTCATTGTTGAATGTTCTGATGATGATGGTATAAACTTCACTGTTGCATACTTTCCCATTTTGACATAATTTTGTAACCCCAGAAATGGATAAATGGTTGAACTGTGGTACATCATCTCACATCAACAGTAAAGAAGATATTGTTAAGGAAAAAATAAAAGTAACTACAGAGTACTTGACATTAGGATTTACAAGTATCTATATTAATAATGCAGAACAGCCTGTCTGGGTTGTTTATCATGAAACATTATCAAATGAATCTATGAAACTGGCAAAACTCCATTAGCATTTACAAACTAAACACAAAGAATACTTGAATAAATCAAGTGAATTTTTTAAAAACAAGTTAAAAAAATTTCAAACAAGTCAGATGTTAATTGAAAAGATACCAACTGATTTCAATAATGAAAAGCTATTTTTGCTTTATATCAGATGTCTCTACTAGTAGCAAATTATGCAAAATCTCATACTATTACTGAAAATTTAATTATACCTGCTGCAAAAGCAATGATCACAATAATATTAGGTGAAAAAGCAGCAAAGGATTTAAATTTAATTTCATTATCTAATGGCATGGCTGAAATTGAATCACAGATGTGTGAAAATATTAAGGATTTATTAATTGAACATGTAAAACAGTCCTTTTCATTCATTGCAACTAGATGAGAGCCCAGATATCTCGAACAATGCTAATTTGATTGCTTTTACTTGGTATGAATTTGGTGGTAAGGTATGTGAAGATCTTTTGTTTTGCAAATCATTTCCAATTTGCACAACTAGTGCAGCACTGCTCATAATGTTTAAACAATTTCATTAATATAGAATGAATAAACTGATCATAATATATTGGGATAAGTACAAATGAGGCTTAAGCTATGAGTGGAGCAGTAAATGGTCTGATCAGCTTCATTAAAGCTGAAGTATGTCATTTGGACATATTGCTGCATTCACTATGAATCACTAGCTGCCAGAAAAATGCCTGAAGATTTGAAGACAACATTTGAAGAAGTTGTTTCTGTGATAAACAATATCAAGGCTCATCTACTGAATTCCAGATTTTTTAAAGTTTTGTGTAAGAAAAAAGGAATCAACACAAAACTTCTTTTGCATGCAGAAATTAGGCAGCTGTTACAGAGGAAGTTTTAAATCACATTTTTGAACTGAGGATAAAGTAAATAATCTCTCAGGGTTACAGTGTCCCCTGATAATTTTGTTGTGCACCTAAAATAGCTGAAAAAACTTTCAGACTCCTTTTCTTCTCCTAGGTCAGAAAATGACTATTAAGGAATCCATTTCATTATCAAGAAATTCTTGGAATAAAAACCTTGACTTCTTCAGAACAGGTTCAACTTGTGGAATTATCATGTGATGCAACTTGAAACTTTCTTTCAAGCAGAATAACCTTTCTGATTTTTTGTTGTGTGTGAAGAATATACAGGAATCCCTTGATTAGTGTGGGTTTGAATAATGTGATTTTGATTAGTGCGCAAAAAAAAATTGAGGCCATCCCTTGATATATGTGGTGCAGATTTGATTAGTGCGCTTCAACAAGTGTGATTTTTTTTTTTCTAGAAACCTTCTGAAGCATTGGCAACTGAATCTCGGGGATAGTAGTCTACATAGTTAGAACATTGCAATAAATTTATTATTTATTTTTAATTCTGTTAATATTACGACTTTCGCCACATAATTGCTATGTTTTAAATTCATTCGCAATTTTATTTATTAATAAATTTAGCGTGAATGGCAACTACCTAATAATAGCCATTACAATATTATATAGCCAGCTGCCTCTCCAGTACTCGATGTTTAAATACATGCAATTATTTTTTTTTACAAAATTTATGTAATTTTGTAAAAAATAAATTTTAATTCTTACTATAAATTTTTAAATACCTATACATATTCCTCAATGATTTAAAGTAGATGTAATGCAATATAGATATGTTTTTGAGAGAGGAAAAAAATACATGTTTATAATTTTGATATTTTCCAGGATTCATTGTGATTATTCCCACTGGTTTTTTAGTTTAATTAATGTGGTTTTGATATATGCAGTGTATTGCAAGGATTTATTAACTGCACTAATCAAGGGATTCTTATATATACAGAACTGGCAGAAAAGCTATCAGGCAATTACTTCCCTTCTGCATAACATATTTGTGTGAAAAGACTTTTTGCAGCCTTGCATGCATAAAAAATAAGTATCAAAATTGGTTGAATGTTGAACTAGATTAATGCATACATGCTTCAAATACTGAACCAAATATTGCACATCTAGTGGAAAAGAAACAGCACCATCCTACCCATAGGAAACAGCAATAAATATATTTTACTTTTCATAAAAAATTTTGTAATTATAACTTTTTTAATTATTAACAAAGCTTTTTTTTGCAAAGTTTCTAAACTAAACTTGAGATTATAAATTTTGTATAATGAAAAATAAATAGCTTGTATACATGAAAATATTTTCTCACCTTATACTAAGCAAAAGTATAAAAGTTAATGGTTAGGAGTCCAGCAAAATGCACATCATATAAACAGGGTCCTCGAACTCAAAGTTTAAGAATTATTGGTCTAGTGTATTTTTAATTAATGAAGGAATTCTGAAATCATTGATGAACTGTTTATGCCAAAAAAATTATAAAAATTTTCAGAACTGTTTATATCTAAAAATTTTCTTGTGTCATATTTTCTTTCCAATAATAATTTTTTTTTTTTCAAATTTGAATATATTGTTATTATAACATTGAAAACGATTATACATGAATTTATTAATATAAAAATTTATATAAAAAGAAACAAGTCTATTTGGTAAAAACATACAATTTTATTCTAAATGAATAAATATATATATTTGTATCAACAGACATTACATCGTAATAAAATCCACAGGAAAATATTTTAATCAAATATCCCTAATAAACTAATTTAAAGCTAAAATGTAAGTTTAATAATTATTTATTAATTACAACTATGGTGCCACCATCTATTTGTTTAATAATATATTTAAGCCTTTTGCTGCTGGCAATTTACAGTTAATTAAGCCTAATTAATGTGCAAAATAAATAATGAAAATTTAGATTGTCATATCTCACTTAATTTTTGTCAAAATCTTTTGAAATTCTCAGGATTTATGCATTTTTTTATTTTCTAACAATGTAAGCATTTTTTTAATTTTTTTTCCAAAACTTTTCATTCTGCATATGAGATCAACAAAAACATGATTTTTTATATGAAATCTTAGCCATGCAATGAAATTAGTTGATATTTTTAAATAGCAACATATCCTCTGACCAAAATAAACCATGAATGAAGAAATTTGGCTGAAATTTTCCAAAATTATTTATTAAAAAAATCAAGTTATGTAATTTTTCTTGAATGAAGTTGTGTCATATAATTATTAAAAAAATTACATAAATTCAATGAAATATTGTTTTTAATATTTCATATTTATTAATTTATTCTTACTTTATTTGTACAAATTTTAGTACTACTTTTTATAAATTCTTTAATTTATATCAAAAAATCCTAACATATATAAAAATGATCTCATCTCATATATAAACAACTATAATATTCTTTATGTTGCTCTAACTACACCACAAATGGTTTATTGTAGCAATCCACTCCAATACCATATGCTGTGAGGTAAAGATGCTTGGCTACAATTTTCCAGGAAGCAAGTGGCTGCAATAAAGCAATTGAAGTACCATGTCACCATTTAAATAGCTGCAAGGTGTTTACATTTTTCTTTTTTATTATTTTCTCCTAAATTTCAGTGAAATTAAAACAAAAAGTTAATAAGTAAGATATATTTTAGTTTATTTTAATAGAATTTACCAATATTTTCCTATTATCTACAATATTTTTCAGTTTTCATCATTTTATAGTGCTTCATATGAAAAATTCAATTTTTACTTAAAATTTCAAAACTATTATTTATCTCATTCCAAAATCAGAATAACTTTGATATATTAGACTATAAAATCAACAAGATAGGATAAAAAAAATTCTAATTTTGCTGAGTGGTTCAATTATAAACAATGCTTGTTTACACGTAATTAAAAAAAACTGAAAAAATTTAGGAACCACTGTCAAAAATACATATTTACAAATACACACAAAAAAAAACTGATTTTCAAAAAATGATTAATAAAATCAGGATTAAATTTTCTTAATTCATTTTCTTTGTTTTTTTTTTTAATTTTACTTCCTTGACATCTATACACATAAATGGCAGCAAATGGGTTAATTAATTATCATATTTATTATTAACCCAACAGATAGTGGCATTGTATCTGTGATTAACAAATAATTATTAAAATTACAGTTTAACTCCAAATTAGCTCATTAGGATATTTGGCTAGAAATATTTGGTTAGACATTACATGTTTCTTTATATATAGTATTTATAATTTAGTGCTAAAATTCTGAAATATTTGCAAATATAATTTTATCATCTTTGTAATTATTAATCAACATCAAAAAGAATTTTTACAAAAATTCTCTCAAATGTTGAAAATAATTTTCAGAATTATGAAACTTAATTGAAAAAAGGATGCCTTTTATGTATTACCTAATTTCTAATTTCAGATAAATTATGAGAGAAAAAAGTAACATTTGAATGGTTTATAAAACTTGTTGGTTCATTTTTATGCCAACTCCATATCTTGGAAGTCAAAACAAAAAATTTATATATTATTTTGTAAAATACCATAATCATAACTATAATTGAAGTATCTGTTATTGCTTAATATTATACTTAAAGCAGGATTAAGTTATTAATAAGAAGAAATAACATTTTCTGAATTTGCACTGTAGTGTGAAATTTCACAAAAAAAAAAAAAGCATAAAAAATTTTTTGATTTCTGTATTAGAGACAAGCCAATAGAATTCTTGTAAGCACTCTTCATTTTTAATAATAAAACCATTAGAGTTATTACCTATTGTTAGAAAAATGTACTAAATAATGATGATTGTAAAAATAGTATTTGGATGTTCCAAAATTACTTCAACTTTGCCAATTCTGATATTTTACTGATTAAAAATAAAAGTTAAAATGAAATTTCAAGCAAGCAATACTTACCTGTTGGTCCATTTTGTATAAAAAACACATCAGATGATTCAAGTGACATAGCTCTTTGCCGTTCTAATGTAGAAGGAAGATCATTTAGACGCAATGATAACTGTCGTTTAAATGGAGATGTTTGATTTAAAGTAGTAAAGCCACGAAATGAACCTTGTCTTTGAAGCATTACTTGAGTTGCATGAGGTCTTTCAATAGCAAAAGGATTATGAACTTGTTTCACTGGAGGTGGTTCTATATAAGTATAGTAAAACTTATATTTAAATTTTTTGAAATTTATTATGTACTGACAGAAATTTAACTAATATATTTTTTAACATTTTTGTTATAAAATAATGTGTGTCACAACACAATAATACAAACTATTTTGGGACAAAAAATTTTATGCAGAAATGCATAGAGAGATTCCATTTTAATGCATTTAATTGCAGATTATCACTTTAACTAGAATTTTTTCTGAAAATAATCTTAGAAGATTATTGATTTTATTGTATCAATTAAATTTTTTTTAACAGAACCACATATTATTAATAAGAGATTTAATTAATGATATTATAAGTTAAATTCTTAATAGAACTGATACATATCATATGAAGATGTCCTTATATAAAAGAGAAAATATTTAATAATTCAATAATTTTATAATAATTATTATGAAATTATTGAATTAGCTGATTTTAACTAATTTCTCCATAAATGCTGAATTGTGTAAATTATTGAATAAGTAGCAGCAATTGAGTTGTGAATTATATATCCAATCTGTTTAAGTTTTTTTTATTATGATTATGTATATGATAATTGAATCTAAGAAGCTATTTTAGAACCATAGTTTAATAATAATTAAAAAAAGCTTGAAATGTTTTTGAGAATAAATTCATACTTAACACTTTTCCAATGATTTGATGCATATGGTATATTAAGTTATCAATTTCGTATATCCAAATGCAGGGTAGTTGATGCTAAAGTTGCATCATCAAGACTATTAAATTTAATAATTTATGGTTAATCCAAAGGTGAAATATTTTCTTTTCTTTATCTTTGTATTATATATGATTTGGGGCATTTGTAGCATGCAACCATTTCAGCTTCCTATGAATTTTTAGATAACTGTTTATCTATTTATCCCTAATAAATAAAAAATTCAAAATATCTATATATTATAGATATTTTATTATATTTTTATAAATAAATTTATCACATAATAAAATATAACAGAAAACATAAGGTAATAATAAGAACAGAACAAAAATGAAATTATGAATTAGCTGATTTTATTTACATTCAGTTGTTTTCTTATTATTTGACCACTTGTTCATCTCTTGCCATAAATATATGATTTTAGTCTTTGTCTAAATTGTTCACCATCTATCAACAACTAAAAATCTTTATCAATTGGAATTTAAATAATTTTTTTTTTCAAATTATAAATTATTATGCATTAGTGAATATATATTACTACCAAATAAACATTTTTAATAATAATAAATAAAATTCATGGAAAGTTTTAATCATAGATTTTTTAATAACTTTTTATTTTCATATATCACTTTTGATAAAAATTTCCAAATTCAATTAACTAATCCTAATTAACTCTGCAATCTAAAAGAGAGTGACAAATCATATGCATCATCTTTGGTTTCTTAAAAATATTAAAATTGACAAAAGGAAATTTTTTAATATCAACAAAAATTAAAACATCAAATATAAATCATCATCCATTTTACCAGAATGCCTCATGAGGTTCAAATATCCATCAGGAAAATGTTAAAAAAGCAATTCAAATCTGCAGAAGTTAAATCTATTTTACTGGACTAATCTAACAATGCTCCTAAAGGAAACTGAAAATATTAGTCAATAAACATAGATTCAATTGCATATTTGAACTTTTTTGATTTGTTTACTAGTATAAAAAATGAAGGATACAAAGATATGTAATCCATTGTAAATCCATTGTTGTTAGACAAATATAACAAAAGAAAATAGAATTCAGATAAATAAAATATCAATAATCTCTGTTCTATTGATATCCTATTTATTTATATTCTCTTCTATCTGTTATATTTGATGACTGCTAATGAATTCATTTCTGAAAGCATTTCAGATTTTATTTTTATTAATTGGAATTTTAAATTAGTTTTTGTCTACTTTAATTCCAAGAATCCAAGAGCTTATATGATCATCATATATAATGGCAAGATAAATCAGCCATATTCCAAACCAATTGAATAATAATAATAATATCAATGATCTGTTTAATAAATTTGTGCTACAGAACGAATTTTTGACCAATTTTATAAAATGAGGATATTTAAAATACAAAAATAAATAATAAAATACCTGCTGGCTTGCATTCTTGTGGATCTTGCATTCTTTCAGTCAAAGAAGTTTGACGAAAAGATCCCATACGAGTGAATGTTGCAGTCTGAGGATCGAAATTCATAGTAACAGCTTCTTTATCTCTTTTTTGCTTTCTTTCTAAGCAAACAGCAAAAGCACAACCCACTGCATGACTTAAGCGTTCACCCTAAATAATAAAAATAAATATTTTTCTTAAATAAAAAAAAATTTATATTTTATTAGTAAGTCCTCTTACTATAAGTTCAAAATATAAAGTAAATTTCTAGTGCTCTCAGTAAGGATGTACAGCCCATTTAAAAACATTTCAGACTATCAGTACTTCAAAACACTTCATAGAGAAGGCACTAATTATATTTTCCTTTTACATAATGCATATTGAAATTTTTTTATTTTTGCACAACTAAATTACAGTCAAACCCTGATAAGATGCCACCATCCGTTTGGCGACAATTCTGGCGGCTAATCACGGTTGGAGGTTTATCGAAAACACATGTAGAAATGAAAATGAACTCCGAATTTATTAAATTTAATAAAATACAGTATATATGTACTTATACAGTATAGCTTACTGTACAGCAGGGGTGGGCAATTATTTTCTGCCGAGGGCCGGATAAACAATCTTAGATGAAGCGGGCTGTATAAAAATTGAAAAGTACTTAAAGGTGAATTTAACCTTACGGCACCGTAATTATGTAGCTATTAATTATTGTTATGTAATATGTAATGAAATTATTTAAAATAACATTAATTACTCTATTAATAATTAATAAAAACTTCTTTGATATAAAATGATTACTTACGTTCAAGCAAGATTGATTCTTGCATAAATATATTCCTCTCACCATCACAAGAGATAAGAAAAATGGTTGCTCCAATTTATCTGCACATGTTCTTGTCAACCTGGTTATCGTGTTTAGCCACTTTTGTGATACTTACAGAGAGAATATATTGGTGTATCAATATTATTTTTAAAATATACTTTTCTTGTATTATTTTCTTAGTTTTTGTTTGTATGCAAAGAGTTCAAAAGCATCCGGTGAAACTATTTTTTCATTAGAAACATTAGAAAATAATTTGTCCTATGAATTAATAAATTCAGATAATTTTCTTTAAGAAATATAAGTATTTTATCAAATTGATTGATTACTAACAACCTATTATATCAGAAATGTTACAAAATATTAGGTACCTACGTAATTAATTTTGTAAAAACAAATTTACAACTTATACTAATATGAATGATGAAATTTACTATGTTCATGGTTAATTACATATCATCAAAATTTGGAGTAACTCTGTAGTGTACGTGTACATTAGCAACAGTATCCATTATTTTACACTACAAAGTATCCGTTATTTTATTTTTTCTTTTCGAGTAGAATTTTACAAATGTGGGACTTGAAACTGTAATGAATTCTATTTTATACGATGGGCCGTATAAGATGCCTTTGCGGGCCGGATCCGGCCCGCGAGCCGCCTTTTGCCCACCCCTGCTGTACAGTATCCTTATTTGCTCAGTACGCAATAAACAATGAAAATGATCTGGTTCTTACTATCTTAAATTTTTTACAACTTATATGTGAACCAGGCTTAAAGAGACACATGATTAACTGTTAACTCCATCTCTCCCACCCACTGGTTACAAATGAATCCAGAGAGCTTTTAATCCTGTATATACAGTACTAATGAACTTCAGGATGTAAGTCACCTTACATGCCTCTGGCATATTAATGAGGACAAATACAATACCAAAAGGAACATTTGTATAGACATTTGTATTGGCGGATGGAGTCTTATCAGGGTTTGTCTATTCCATTAACATAGGGAAGATATGTTTCACCAAATTTCTTGGTGGTCAGTGAGGGTGGCAGCTTAACAGGGGGAGTCTTATCGAAGTTTGACTGTATATCATTAACTATAAAAAATATAATAAATTAATAAATAAAGTATTGGGATCTCAAAACAACAGAATCTTGGATGTCCCAATATTTATGATCAGTTTTATGTGATATTTCTTTATTGTATAATTTAATAAATATAAGAAAAATTAAAAACATGAAAAAATTGAAGGCATATAATTTTTTTAAATAATATTAATGCCTATAATATAATGAATAAATGAAGCAATATTTATATACTGTATAGTGATGAATGATATAAAATAATCACAAGAGTCCTGAAATCCTGTGATTAGAAGTCACTTAATTTCAGGATCAAGATTGTCTAAAGTCATTCAGGATTCCAGTATTCGAAATCATGGGAATAAAACTGTTATTCTTAATGTACAAGCTATGTTCAATCATGATGATATAAAATTTGGATAGAATTTAGGCTAGTACAAAAAATGTTTTCCATCAACAAAGAAAATTTATATGCTTCATTTACAATTATTATTATTATTATTATTATTATAGTGGAACTTTAGTTAACAATGGTGTTGATTAATGATATTTTGAATACTGATCTATTTCTTATAAAAAGCAAATTGTTTCCATAATCTTATAATGATAGATTTTCAATTAATGATGTGATACATCATTACTTTCAATTGGTATTAAATGACTACCAATTTTGACGTGTCAATGAATTTGTAAATGAATACAGCAAGTCTCAGCTAATCAGAGACAGATTATTTTTATAAATATTTAGAGTTTAGCTGTCTTGCTTTTCAGATCCTTTAAGCCATATACAGTAATACCCCGACTTATGCGAACTCGGAGTTACATGGTTCTTGATTTTTTTCATTTAGCAACACTGCCGCCAACTATCTTGAGTGTGTAGAACCTGAAGTCAGTACTGAACAGACTTTAGGCTAAACGCAATATGTTGTGCAATGTGGGTAAGGTTAGTTAATGAGCTTTTGACTACAACGACACAGACTACAGTTTAGGTAACCAATAGCTTCCTTTAATAGAGAAAGATTTTGTACATGGTAAAACAATCCGATAATCAGTTCAGAGAGGATAAATACCTGATGCAGTAAAAAAAAAAAAATTAAATTCAGTCCTTTCAACGAACAAAATGAACACTGTTGAATGCGATTTCTCATTGGTTGGAGATTCCCGATATGGGGAGGAGCACAAGATGGGTTGATTGGATTTCTTTCTTGGTAATTATTGAAAAGATCTGTTAATACTGTCTGAGTGCTGCTTTTGTCTTGTTTAGTCTTTTTGCAACTCTTCGGCATGGTGAACTCTCTTAGGATTCAGGAGTGACTCTCGGACATGGCAAACTGTCTCAAGGTTCCGAAGCAACTCTTGGACACGTCCTTTCCATATTGAATTGTATTTTTGTATTGAATTAATACATATTTTGTATTAATATGTATAAAAAGAATTGCAATTTTATTAAATATTTTTCTTCTAAACTAGTGTTTTTGTTAGTCCTTGGTCCCAATTAAACAAAATTTATATGTATTTATATGCAAAGTTATACCCTGACTTACGCAAATTTGACTCACATGATTTTTGTTGGTCCCACCTATCGTGTAACTTCGGGGTATTATTGTATCTTATCTTAGAATGAAAAAAGAATTACTTTATGCTCTACTTTAATAATTATATATATATTTTATTTTCCATTATTTACATATGTTTCCATTAGATTTATTTATTAAAATTACATATTTAAATAATATAAATTATATGTTTAGGATAAAAAGAGTCAGTTTCTAAATGATCTTGAAATGAATTAAGTCTAACATATATTTCCTGTATCCTTTTATTTTTGTGCTGATAATCATTTATTTACAGTAATTTTCATGAAACTAAATAACACAGGTGCTCCTCTATGCACAATGGGGGTTATATTTTGATAGCCCCACTGTTGGTCAAAAAAATCATAAGTCAAAAATGACCAAAAACAGTAGTCAAATATATATCAATGTATAAGTCACTTCCCTCAAATATCCACATCCATTTCTAATCTGAAGACAAGTTATTGGATAAACACACAAGGTATGTGAATATAAATATAGTGTATTTATAGTTAATACAAGGACTGTTTGGAAAGTAGTATCTGTTCAATAATCATGCATATGCAGATGAACAAACCTGAACAACTGAAATTGGAAACACCAAGCACAATGAAACTAGATCATTCTCTGACCTAGTTTCATTGTGCTGGGTACATTTAACTTGTTACAGTGCTCAGTTAAAATGAAATGAGATCAGTAATTCAATTTTTTAATGTACAAAGCAGGTGGCCATGTGAGATTCATTGTCACAATAAGAAAATTTATGGTGATGTTATGGATGAATCAACAATGTGGCTATGATGTCAAAGGTTTAATGAGAGGAGAGAGAACATCCATGAAGAATGAACCAGTTGTCCATTTGTCATTACAAATGAATTGCTGTGCCATGTGGATGATTTCATTAAACAGAATTGGCATTTCACTTTCGATCGCATCCTTTGAAATTCCCATATGATTCTTGAACAATAGTCTATGAAATTGTTACTGTTCACCTTTGACACCAAAAAATTTGTTTGAAGTAGGTTCTGTGAATGCATTAGAAATTGCATTAGAAAATACATACTTTGCTGATAAATAAGTTTTCATACATTCAGAAGATTTATTTTAACAAAACAGTGGAAACTTTGCATAATTAATAGTTTATTATTCCCTATTTTCTCACGATTTGATATCATGTTACCACTTACAGGTTAAACTATGTATTCTATTCTTATTATCCTAAAATTGCTGAAGATGGCTTCATTAAGCCAAAAATTCTTTGGTATAATAAATGATATATGTTTTTTCACTTAATTTGGAGCTGATCTTAATTTCTTAAATGATAAAAGAAAAGGTGAAAGTAATGATTAATATTATTTGGTTCTTAAATGTTTTCTAATGGAATTTTTTTATTTTAAAAGATTTAATAAAAATTTGTTTGAATAATTTTTCAGAAAATTAGCTTCTCTCTTCCACCATTCTCTATACTTTAGATTACTATAGCCAAGTTCAGATTATATGATGAAATAAAGTTAACTGCTGAAATATTTTTTAAAATTAATTATTTATGGGATGAACTATGAAATCTTAAAATTTAAAAAAATATTATAGTTAATCCCAAAATTTGCTTAATTCTAATAAAACAGACAATATTTATTATTAATCATTGATTTTTTACTTCATTTTTACTGTATCTTTGTGGAAAAATGATAAAATATTAATGTAAAAAAAGATCTGCCATTAAAAGGGGCATGGCATTTTTATAGTTTTATTGCTGCCACTCCTTACCCACATTTTATCTGCCAAGCCTACCACAATCTGGGAAGTGTTATATTGGGAGTGAAGTAAGAGTCAACTATCAGAGTTCAATTAGAGCAAAAAATGTTATAGATAACAAAATGTTATATGAAATATAACATTTTGTTATATTTCAAAATGTTATATGAAATATAACATTTATATGAATGTTATATGAAACAAATATATAAAGAAATCATCTCCTTTCAAGAAAAATGATTTATGAAGAAGATTGAAAAAAGGAAAACAGGAGATGATTTCTTTATATATTTGTTTTTCGTATAAATTCAAAAATTTATTAAATATTAAAATAAAAATTACTGAAATGAAGAAAAAAATGTCAATAAATATAAATTATTGATAATAATAATAATGACAATATTTTAATAAATTTATGTAAATTTTGAACTAATTACACAATATATTTTAATTAATATTCATTAATCAAAATTTGCATATTAATTGATTTTATTGATTTATTTTGAAAACATGGTCCAATTTTCTTCATTTATGGCTTGTTTTCAGAGGATCAGCCAATACACAAAATTAGCAATTATTTCATTGGATGGCTAAATCTTCATAAAAAAATCATATCTTTAGAGATCTCATGTATCCAAATAAACCTAATTAACTTGCCAAATTTAACCCTTGAAACAACAAAATTTTAATGATTCTAAATAATTTAGACCAATTGAGCCACTCATTGGTTTAATAATTTGTATAATTGGTCTAAATTATTTAGAATCATTATTAATCATCATTTCCATTGTGTTTCAAGGGTTAAATTTAGCAAGTTAATTAGGTTTATTTGGATTAAATTCCCTTGAGGTTTGGATTGTATAATGTTTGTGTTTTCTCATGTATAGAACAAAAATTGAAAAAAATAAAACTGAAAAAAAAAAAATGCTTAGACTGTTAAAGAAAAAGAAAAACATAATAAATTGTAAATAATTTTTAAAAATTTTGATGAAAATTAAACAAGATATGTTTTCAATTTTTTTCATATTAATTAGGCTTAATTACTTAATTGGCTAGTTAATGCCATCATTTCTTTAATTCTTATGATATGCAACAGATTAATAAAGGAAAGAAGTATTTCTAGCCAATGTGAAGTAAAAATAGCAAAGTTCAGAATATTATATGAACAGATTATCATAAGTCAAATGATCATAAGTAGAGGACCACCTGTATATATATATATTAATAAAGGACAAATTATATAAATCTTTCATTATTATAAACATTGAATTTTTTATAAATTCTAATAAAATGATTTTTTAATATAATTTTATTTAGCCGAAAACGTTATCTAAATAAATAAAGTTTTTAATCTTCTACTTTTGTGTTTTCGTTTATTTCATTATTAGTTATTAATTCAAAACCTTCAGTAAATTTTTAATATTTGCAAAAATTGCCAAAAAATTATTGGTATACCAAATTATTTTATTGCTGCTATAGCTACAATGGATTTACTAGTTCTAATAAATCTGTGTAAATCTCTGATAAAAATAAAGTAGAATCCTGTTCGTTTTCTGTAAAAAGTCGATCAAATTTGTTACAAATTAATAAAAATTATTTTCAATCATAATACAGACTAGTAAACAATAATTTATTTAATTTTCTAATAGATAAAATCTAATTGATAAAACAATTTTATGTATAATTTAAAAATGAATACTTGCAATTATTTTCATTCTATAATCAATCAGGGAATCGATCATTTATTGAAAATAAGTTTATTTCAGAATTACAGTTAAAATAATATAATATAGAACTTTTTAAAAAATAATTGGTATACCAAATAATTAATTAAATATTATAGATTTTTTTTAGTGCTTAAAGTAATATCTAAATCATAGCCAAATAAGAAGAAAATTATTCAAATGGACAAATAAAACACAGTATATTAGTTTTTACAATTATGCATAGAAAATTATAACTAATTTCATACAATACCATATTATTATTTATTTGCGTTCAATTACATAATTTTGAAACGGTTATATTTATAGATTTGTAATTTGCATAACTTTTGATAGGCTGACTCAAATATTCAACATCCGTTATAAAATTAACGATATAACAATCATCTCACCTTATGTTTAAAGAAATATTATTATGGGCAGTGACTTTGATTATACTTTTCATTTACTTATATATTTTCGATTAAAACAATCAGACCACTGTACAATGGCAAACAAGAAAGAAAATCTTATTTTTTAGGTTCTTCTTCTTCTATTAAGCAGCCTCCATGTTGGTGTCTGCACCCAAGATGATTAATGGTAAAAGGCGATACCGAATAAATTTATACACAAATAGTTTTTAATATATTTTACTTTAAATATTATTAAAATAATATAAGTTACATTAAATATTTTTCAATACATTTTACAAAATAATTTTTTATAATTAAAAATTATGTATTTTGTATTTTAATATTCATAGAAATGATCCGTTTTTCCGTATCTACGTTTACAGATAAAAACATATACTGTATTACATTGTATAGTATCATGATGAGATCCTAATAATTAGATGCTCGACGATTTCGTTTAATGTAAATTGTAGAATATTAAATTAAGCTAATGAAAAGTTCATTATTTGTGAAATTTTCTATCTTTCTATATATATTTTAAAATATGACCTCGGTAAATACGGCTTTCTAAAGTGTTGATTTTATTTCTGAAAAAAAAAAAAAAAAAAAAAAAACATAAATTTATACTTTTTAATTGAATAATTAATTAAAATTTTTTCGCAATATACTGTAATTTTACTGGAAGCTGGAAAAATAAATTTTTTATATATTTTTCATATAAAAAACTGCTGTTTTACAAGCTTCTTAAGTTAGTATTTCATCGAAAAGTCGGCACAAGTGATAGTTTCATATTCTTATGTAAAGAAGTTTGCAAAATTTCAGTTAGATACGATGAAAAACTAACATAATCTGATATATAAGTTAGCTAATAATTTACTAACCTCTCTGGTATGTCATTAGTTTCGCTTCAATTCACTTGAATCAGTAAGATCAATCAATCAATTGGTTTTACTTAAGGGTAATGAGATTTATATACTTAACATTATTTTAAATAAATATTTAAACTTAACAATAAATGAAGGCATATTCGTGTTCATGAAATGAATAATTAAAAAAATATATATATATTAGCTTGTAAGGTTAAGCATCATCAACATAACATTCTTGTTTGTGCAAATCCATAACATGTAATGACGTTTCTCCAATAGGTGGAATATGAGAAATCTGATTATGTAATTCCCAAAATTTAATAATGTGTGGAGAACAAAAATCCGAATAAAGTAATATCTTGTCTATAACCTGAACAAACAAAATGATATAAGATGTACACAGTAAAACTAATTATCCTGAATGATGACATTTATTCAGTTTTATCGAACTGTTTACAGATAAAAATTCCACACATTCTAAGAAACCTTTATGGTTTTTATCAATGTATCCAATCCATAGAATAATTTATATATATATATATCTTTTTAGATAATCGTATTACTGAATATAACTAGAGTTGTCTCTCTAACGAACTGGGCAAAAAGTATACAGTACACGATAATGAGGCTAACTCAACGTGAGAAAAGTTTTAATGCGTTAGACTTTTTGAACGTGCCCCTTATTACTTGGGGTGGTCCAAGATCATTTGGAGGTGGTGCACGAGTGGGGAAGGGACGAACAAGAGCAATAAAATCTGACTACAGAAGTTGTGAAATATAATTCTTCAACTTCGAAGGATTCTAAATCGCATATAATATAAAATTTTATTTCATATTCTAATTTTTTAATATTCTCTAATATGGTTACTTGTTTTTATTGTAGAATTTTTCGTCCGAGAAAAGATATTTATTTTTTTATAAATTTTGTTTAATCGATTATATAATATGCAAATTATGATGATAAATAGAATCAAAAATTCTCTGTCTTAACAATTAATGATAACAAAGAAATTTGTTGTTTTTCTTAGAGAAAGGCTGAAAGTTTAGTAATCACAACTGTATATAGTGATATTGGGGTCAGAATTTGTGACGTATGCGTTCGTCATTTCCGGCTTTAGCATAATACCTATTTCTTCAAGTATTGTTTATTTTATTTTATTTTCTAATAGCCATTTCAATCTGTTTTTTGAGAAATTATTTCAAAATTTTTTAATATATATAAAATAAGAAGAAAGCTGCGCCCCTGAACAGTTTATCATTATTAAACTTAATAAACGACTTAAATAAAAATATAAAATTAGATGAAGAATTTATTGAAATATATAAGAATGAAGAAATTTATCAAAAATTTTCCTTTGAAAATATGATTAAAAATTTGTTTATAAACGAGGTGAAGCGATGCGAAACGCGATTATAGCGCCGCGAAACGATAAACTATTTTTAGAAACGATTAATTATCAAAAAACTTTTTTAGCATGAGAAAACACGGAATCTCAAACCACTAGATCTCTCCACAGTTTTTTTCCCTCGGCTCTTTTTGATTTATTGCAAAATTTTTTGATTTCATTAGGAAGGACATAGAAATTTAGGAAAATTCTAATTTTTCCAGATTTTTTAAAAAATTCTTTAATATCAGAATTTTTTTTTTTTTTTTGCATGCCGGAAGAAGAATTTCGCGCTTCACCTCTGCCGAGATTTTAAATACAGTAATTTATATAACCTGATAAGACTAAAAACATCACTTTATCAAATAGCAATTTATTTTACAAGATTATATTGAAATTAACTAATTCCATTAAAATATCATAATGTAAAATTACATAATATCCTTTTTTTATGCAAAAATATTTCATGGTATGGTACATACACTATCAAATCTTTGGCCAGTTTCAGTAATTGTTAAATAGATGATCGTAAGCCTCATTCACATTAGTTATTTTTCTTCTAATCAAGTTGCTTGACATAAACAACTTGAAAAGATTTGCTGATGTAAATGATTCATTTTATTTGAATTCAAATAAACGAGACGTTCAAATTTCAAGTAAGTAGATGCTAATTCTACTTTTTACTTTCCTTGAAAGTAGCTTGAATAATGTGAACTGTTGCCTAATTTCAATATCTTTAATCCCGAATTGATGTTGCTAAAACTTTGTTAAATAAGATCAACACGAATGGGCATAATATAAACGCAAAAATTCTTTCGATTAGAATATTTTTCCGAGATAAACCCAAAATATAAGTTGTTTCATTAGTCTAATAATTATTTATTAAAAGCATATTTTATATATAAAATTTTATTATTAGATCAATGTAAAAATTCTATCATCCTCATATCATGGTTTAAAAGACGGATTCGATATACAGTATTGTAAAAGATCTCTATTAAAGATCTTTTGGATCTTTAATAGATCTTAAATGGAGTCTATTAAACTCCAGATTTAACCGACTTCTATACTGCCTCTAGGACCAGCTTCAGATAAATAAATGGCTTGTTAATACGAAAATACATGCAAAAAAGCAGACATAGGTTGTAAATTAGATAATTATAATATATACTGTTTATCAAATTGGTATAATATGTGGAATGACGTCTATATGTTAGGGTAATGTGCGAAATCCGGCTAATTTCGAGATTAACCGGGAGATATCTACATTATCCAAGTACAGTGGATAAAGACAGAAATAGAAAGTAATTTATCTCGTTTTCATCCTTATCCGGATAATCTCGACATTAACCAATAAGAACTGGATAACGTTGAAGATTACTACTAAAATTAAGCACAAACGGCTATAACACACTGCAATAAAATTAGAATTTCCGAAATGAAATGAAAAATAATAAGATAGTAAATTTTACCGTATATATGAAACTATAATGCAGGGTGATCAAAAACTCTACCGCCGAACTTATGGGGATGATAGAAAGAGATAAGACAAGCACTTTTATCCTCACAATGTACCCTCTCTGGGGTATAAATTTTGAGCTTTGCGCCTTAGAAGTTTGACTGGAAGCAGTCCGAATTGTGCTTTATTTTCGCTGCGTTGAAAGAAGCTAATATTCTGGGAATAGTTTTTGTTCACAGACGAGTCATGTTTTATACGGGAGCGATGCTTGACTAGCCACAACACAGCCATGTGTGAGCTGAGGAAAATTCTCGTGTGACTTCCTCGTTGTTCTCAACATCAGATCTGCGTTAATGTTTGGGCGGGAATTCTTGGCGATTTTTCGATTGGCCCCTTATGCCTTCCCGCCTAAATTCTCAAATCTACTGTATTTCCTCCCGCCTAATCTCGATTGTCTACACCAGTGTTTTCCAAACTTTTTCTGTGACGGAACACTTCACAAATCCTGAAATTTTTACGGAACATCTTGGTTATTTTATGGTATAGGTAAATATTAATAATAAATTACGCAAATAAGTATAAGAGTTAAGAACAAATATTTATTATCAAATTATAATTAAAACACATGAAAATAGTAAAATAAACTAGCAACTCCAGTTTCAATTTGGCACAGCATTTAAAATCATATGTGGCTTATATTAATTTTCATAATTTTGTACGGAACACTTATTGACCTTCTGCGGAACACTGGTGTTCCACGGAACATAGTTTGGGAAACGCTGGTCTACACATACACACAGCCACGAGGCCAATAAACAAAAATTGTGCATGTGCAATTATTTCTTCAAACTTCGAATATGACTTTAAGCCTTTATATGCTTATCATATAACTTTATCAATGAACCTTTTGCTTCAACCCCATGAATTACTATATAATAAAGCTGTGATTACTTTTCTATCAGATATAAATATTCTCTCCAAAATATAATGATCATCATTCCCAAGATATCAACCTTGACAAACTGCAGTTACCACTTCCTGGTGCACTGTAGCTTTTGTTGCTGATGCTCCCAGAAAACCCCAACAACAACTAACTACGAATATGACATTATCCAGGGTAGGGTGGATAATGTCAGTGTTATCCGGATAAACATCGAAAAATAATAAAAAGCCACTTCTTATTAAACACTATCCACATATTTTGGATAATGTCAACATTGTCCGGATAATATTGACATTATCCTAGTTCGGACTATACCCGTAACATATATTTATATATCAACGGCAACTAACGCGTTCAATGTTGAAGACCAGTGCCAGATTAAGCTAGTGCGAGGCCTGTAGCATATGTTAAGAAAGAGACCCTATATTAAAAAAAAAATAAATCAACGCAAATATATTTGAACACATACATTTTTAATTTGTATAGTAATTATCATTATCAAAAATAACAACACAATCAACATTAAATATTAATTTTTCTACATTTATTAAATAGCATGAGCAAATTCATTGAAGATATAGGATTTATCCATTTCATGCAGAAGTTTATGTTCAAATTCACACTAAGTCACCTTATGATCTTTCTCTCTGTTTCATGATATCAAATAAAAAGGCGCTAAATATGGCATAAATCACAAAATCATTGGTTTTTAACGCTGTATTAGATAACCAAAAAATTATGTACATATTTATTGGTGCGGGGCCCATAGCAAATTCTACGTTTGCTACTATGTTAATCCGACACTGTTGAAGACTCAAGAAAAAATTGAAAACAAACGTTCCTATTTTAGTCTTTTCGAAAAAATGTTTTTTTTTTTTCAAAAAGACTAAAATATGAGCGTTTTAGTTATTTTTCATTGCCTTGAATATGAGCGTTTTAGTTATTTTTCATTGCCTCAATAACTTTTAAACTGATAACTAGACAAGCAATAAGGACAGAATACTTCAGTAGGAAACATGGTTTTTAGATCAATAAATAGTTTTTACGTAGCTTTTGTGTATCCCAAATAATAGAGATATAAATTTGAGAGAGTTGGAAAGATCGAATATTTTCAAATTTGTTTTGGCAATAAGGCTTAGTTCCACCAAGCTGCGAAAAGCGATAGGCGAAGCGAATTGACGTCAAAATGTCGTCATATCCGGCGAATGTGCTAGCGAATTCACGTCTCTTTCAAAGCTGAAAAGTTTCAGCTTTCTCGCTGGCGAAAAATATTCGCCACCAATCACAGCTAATCCTCTGACGTCAAAGAGCAGCTTATTCAAAGATGGCTGGCGTTAACACATTCGACGTAGAGATATTTTTATTAGAATTGCAAAATGCACCTTTTTTATAACAAAGGCGATTACAGATATAAAGACATAAAGATGAAAGAAAATCAGTGGAATATAGCCAAACACTGTCATTTAAAATTGAATGACGTCTTCTTCTTGAATTAATTTCATTGGATAATTGGTATCGCATTCGCTTTTTTTTTTTTTTTTTTCCCAAGTTCTCTGCGTATCGCCAGTCATGACGTCAATTCGCTTCGCCTATCGCTTTTCGCAGCTTGGTGGGAACTAAGCCTAACGAGAAAACTAACTTTAGACAAAATTGCTATTCTGAGAGTTTTAAAGGATGTATAATTTGATATTTTTAATACACAATTTTCTGTCTTACTCTCCATCCGAGGGAGCAATTTTCTGATGCATAGTTAGGGCCTTATTTCGTTTTTCCTATCGGCCGTTTTTCCTTAAATCCGCCGCTGCATTGGAATTAAAAACATCTATATAATTCAGAATTATAGGATTCTTGTAGAAACTGAGAAAACTGAATTTCCAAAAGATTCGCACCCAAACAAAAATGCCCAGTCCGACAGAATATGAGATCTATCGTTTCCTACAAAAGCACTGTCTTAGATCAGGCGTGTCTGAAGTACAAGGCTTGAGTACTCAAAACGAACTGAGCTGTGACGTCATGGTTACTAGTCCATTCGTCTCTGCGCACTGGGTAGTGGTCAAACTCATTTTAATTCAAGGGCCATTTTATAAATTTGCAAGATTACTGAGAGTCACATTGCATTTACATTTTTTTTTTTAATTAAATTTTGAAGAGAGATGCATTTATATGAATAGAATAATTTAAAAAAAATTATGTAATTAAGTGAATTTAGTACAATAATATATAATTGCTTTTAATTACACATGTATTCTTAAATTACTCGCTATCGATCTCTAGTAACTTTTTATTAAAACTGTTTTGTTAGTTGAAAGTAATTTTTTTTTTGTAAAAGTCAAGAGTTAAATTTTTATAAATTCAAATGTCCATAACTACTAACATTTTTTAAATAGATTATAACACAGTAAATAAATCTTTAACAAGCATTTACTTTATACATGTCGTTTAAAGAGGGATTGTTTTGATTTTGTTTATTGCATTTGACTATCTTAAAAACTCGTGTTCCAATTAATAATTTTTTTATATTTTTGGGGAGTAAGTTTCCCACAAAACGATGTAAGCCTTGTAGGACAGATCTTATTTTATATTACCGATCTGAAAGATCATTGTCGTCTGTACATATACGTCCGATAACGCGAATCGAAATAAAGAAACTCGTGCGATTGCATTAAAACGGAATAGCGTATCATAGTATATGACATATCTCGATGTGACAGTTACTTTCTATTATATGCATAACATATTGTTCTTGTTTTCATTTTAGTTAAGAACGTCACGGGCCACAAAAAACACTTTGAGAGCCGCCAGTTTAACACCCCTGTCTTAGATTAATCTTTTTTGATAGTTGGCCGGATTAGCCGCATGGAAACACTTCGGCTTTCCACTCTGGAGGACACGGGTTCGAGTCTTGGGTCCCACCCCTTGAAAATATTTATCATGGGGTCCGGACCCGGCCCGACGATCCCCGGCTCCACAATCCGGCTGACCCCTCCATAGGGTCAGCCGGATTGTGGGCAGCCTGTGGAAGGGCTTGTTTCGCCCCGCCACTTAGTAGCTGACCCCTCCGCAGGGGTGGGCAGCCTGTGGAAGGGCTTGTTTCGCCCCGCCACTTAGTATTCGCCTAGAATGGAAAGTAGCGTCATCTGTTGACAAAAAACCCTTTTTGATATTCCATCTGACATTAAAAAGAATGTCTAAGTTGTATTTTTTACATTTTTATCAGGCATAATGAAATTCACATTTCTATCATGGCATTCTTCAACATTCAGATTTCAAGGGAAGGGATAGTTATTTATATGTTTGCAGATGTCTCCACATTCCATTCAGATAAAGTACTAAGTGGCAATGCTAAACAAGCCTTTTTTTATATTGCATATTTTACACCCCTTTCCTATTAGTGAGATTACTAAGGGGCAGGGCCAGTTCGAATCACAGGCTGTACCCACACCCGTGGAGGGGGACCGGATGGTAAAGGATGGGGATCGCCGGACCGGGCCCAGAACCCCGAA
Organism: Olivierus martensii; assembly: GCA_000484575.1. Classification (NCBI taxonomy): domain Eukaryota; kingdom Metazoa; phylum Arthropoda; class Arachnida; order Scorpiones; family Buthidae; genus Olivierus; species Olivierus martensii. The sequence continues at coordinate 33,927 of AYEL01071815.1, forward strand.
AAAATTTTCAGGAGATGCAGGACCCGGGTCCTCCTGCTTGGTACGCTAACTCGTTACCACTGGGCCATCCGGCCGACTACATATTAATACTATAAATTTTTGTTCTGTTTAAGCAGATACGAGTTTTCATAGCGCATCAAGTTTCTGTTACCATTAAGTAAAAAAATTCCCGGCTGCAAAATCAGTATTATTAATGATTTATATTGAATTAATAATTATCTTTATTCTCATAGTGTGTATACATTGAATAGATAACCCCAACTTGGGTAACTCCCACAAAACATGAAGACATACAAAAACAATTTTCAGAACATAATACATTTAAAAACTGTTAAAAAAATTAAAAATATTTAACTGATTTGACTTACAGCTTCTCAAAGTATGGGTCGCGATCCCATATGGAGTCGCGTAACTAAATTTGGGGGTCGCAGAAATGTTAGCAAAACTAAAAAATTTCTGAACGTGCAACGACCGAAAATTAAAAAATGTTCAAGAATCTGGCGAGTTATCGAGCGACGCAGGTTTTTTAAACCTGCGTCGCTCGATGGATAACTCATGTTTTACATGAGTTATCCAAAAAATCAAATGAATTTTAGCTGGGGATTAGGACAGAATTTCCAACACTCTGAAATGATCCTAAAAATACTTCTAACATTTTGTATTGTATGCGAAGCGGCATTTTCAGCATTTAAGGTTTATAAAATCAAAAAAATCGGTCAGCTCTGCAAAACGTTGAAGCTCTACGTCCTGCAGTATCAAATACTCATCCAAGATTTAAGTCTATGTGAAAGCACCCAGCTCATTAGTATGAATATTTGGCTTTATTTTTAATACATGATAAAATTATATTCGTATGTATATCATCATTTACTTGTTTTCAAATAAATTTTCTTTATGATTCATTATCAGCAAATGTTTTAATTTGTATTCCTAGTTTATATACCTCTATATCCAGGGTCGCAAAAATAATTGCTCAGGTAAAAGGGGTCGCCAAGTGGAAAAGTTTGAGAAGCCCTGGACTAGAGCAATGCTTTTCTAACTTGATCTTCTGCGGATCCCTTTTTAATAAGAAAAGAAAAACTAGCGAATTTCCACTATTAAATTAATTAATTTTTCAGAATATATAAACAAAACTAATCTATAGATTAGCTTAGTATCTGACCTATATATTTTCATGCAGTTATGATTATGATTTATTTTTTTATTTAAGATTATTATTAAAATGAGATTTTTATAAAACTAGACCCCTTTTTTGTCAACAGATCGCATCATTTTCCATTCAGTAAGAGTACTAAGTGGGGGAACGAAACAAGCCCTACCTCGTGCTGCCCATCTCTGCGAAGCGATCAGCCAGATTGTGAAGGACTGGGATAGATGGGCCAAGCTCTAACCCTTGACAATTTTCCAAGGTAGGGAACCCGAAACTATCCGAATCCTCGTGTGGAAAGCTGAAGCGTTTCCACGCAGTCAATCTGGCCGATACGCTAGATCCCTATAAGTATTTTTTTTTTAATCTCGCCGTCCATTGACCCACAGATTACTAATATACAGATGGGACACTTCCTATACTTTCAATGGTAACTTTCAACATGACGTAGTCATGTAAGGAACCAATCACATTGCTTAGAACAGAACGTAACATAGATGGTGCTACCATGGTCTTTAAATGTTCTAATTTTTGGAAAATTTTCATCTTGCTTATTAATGATTACTTTTAAGCCTATACTATACTTATGTTTTTGTTCTAATTTGGAAATGCAATTTAATTAGTTGTATAACAAATTCATCCACAAAATGCAGCCGGAAACTCCCACGATTCACTTTCTTATTAAATATTCACTGCCAGATCCCTCATAATCGGCCTATCCGTGTGCAGGCGGTTTGGAACTTAATAAAATGCCAATTATTTATTGAATTCGCTTTATAAAATTGCAATTAAAAAATCTCGAAAAAATATGTGTCAAAAATTTCTTTATTGTAGAATTATGAGAATTTTAAATAAGTTATTTATAAAAATATATTACTACTTCGAATATTAGAAAAGTATCAATATAAGATAAAAGTTCTCATATGACAACTACTAGAATAAAAGTAATTTACCGTATACGAGGAGTTTTTTATATAAAAAAAAACTCCTCGTATATGGTACCGTAAACAAGATGGAAGTT